>CM076579.1:256722018-257018667 GCA_034641835.2 Pinus albicaulis
AATATCCCATTTGGGATATTACATTAAGTCACACGTATCAAGCATCTTCTAATCTTAGCCGTCGATTCAAGATTAGATCACAACCATTGATTTTTCAACGAGAAAATTATAAGAAAAGGGCTTGGGGTTAGTTGGAAAACACACAAACAGTGGCAGAGCACTGATACTAAGCTGGAATTCTAGGGCGTGGTTTGCTAAGAATTTCCAAAAGTGTTTCAGTTGCAATGTGGAGTAGTATTGGCGAAAGGGATGGTTTGATCCCAGGCCAAGAGTGCAGCAAGAGGCAGAGAAGCAGCAGACTGAGTAGCGCAGAGGGAGCAGCAGCTACGTAGAGCAGCCACAACCCAGCAGAGGCTTCAGGGGCTATGCAGGGCTGACACAGGGGCAACAGGAGGCTAGCAGGGCTGATGCAGGCCCATCCAGGGCAACGCAGGGGCAGTGTAACCCAGTCTGGGGTGATGTAGGCCCTTCACGAGTAGCGCAGGGGCTGACATAGGCTAGCAGAGCTGACGCAGAGGGCTTCAGAGCAGTTCTGGGGTTCCTGAAGAATGAAAAGGGTTGAGTTCTGTAAATCTCGTTTGAGGGTGTGAATCAGTCAGTTTTTCTGTCTCCAGGACAGAGGTATAGCTGTAGTTTTATTTCTCTGTCAAGTTAACTAGTTTGGTGCCTAGATTTGTTGTACTCAGATTCTACTTAATAATAAAACCCTCCAATAACCAGAAGATTGGTTTTCCCGCATTGGGTTTTTCCGGGGACAGTTGTCCAAAAAATCCTTGAGTGTCACTTTGTCATTGTGCATGCATTCAATTTAGCTCTGTATATGTAGGTTGTTGATGTATTTACTTCGATGTTAATGTTGAAGATTTCACATTAATAACTTAATGTAAGTAGGAGAAGTAAATCTGAAAATAAACACAAGGTTTCTGTTTAGTAAATTCAGAAATTTTCACGTAATGTCCTTTCTCATTAATATTTTCTAAGGGAAGAACTACAATTTTTAAAATATGAAGCCAACACAATTTTTTTGACACCAGCTTAGGAAAAGTGGGTCAAACATTTGAGTTGGTGGAATGTGGGGGCCACCCCCACATGAAATACACATCCATGAAGAAAAAAGTTGATTTGGCTAAGGAGGGTCAAAATATTGGGTGGGGGGGCCCACAAAGGGAAGGAAGGAAACAAATATAAATTGGAGGGCAACTGTTGGGACCTTTTGATAATTTGACATTTACACCATTGTTGCTGAAGCTGTTCAGCTGAGTCACAAGTGTTGTTTAGCACTAGAGGTTTCCAAGGGGAAATCTCATCCTTTTATTAGGTGGAGCATGAGTGCCACCCTAGGGAGGTATTGTCACAACTTCTTGGAGGCTTGGGGGAGAAGTTTCAGGTGGTACAAATTGCCTTAGCTTCATCCTGAATGCAGAAGAAGAGCCACACAGTCTTGTGGGAGGATATTCTAAAGGTGTGAGAGTTGAGCCTTTGCAAAACTATTCCTTGACCAATTAACAACAGATTTTCGGAGAAATTACAGGTGTGGGGAGTGTGTATTGCCCAGGTGAAATTTCCCTTCTGGAGGCCTACGCAATGATTGACCTGGGTTGGGCAGTTCTTGGTGAAGTTAATTTGTGGGGGAAGCTTGGTTGTGGAATTTGGGGTTGGATCGAGCCGGGGTGTGAGAAGGTGGATTAAGGGGAATTTCTCAGCCTTTTGGAGGAGTAGCAGAGGCCAGTTTTCTATGGGACATCATTTTTTTGTAGTGAAGGAACCTGTAGAATTTGGGGGTGATTTTGGAGCGACAGAACTAGACTAAACCCTTTTTGGGTTTTTGGTGGAGAGCCCCAGATTAATTTGGTGGAATTTTCTGGGTAGTTTTGGAGGCACAAACAGGGGTTCCTTTTAGCTAAGAGTGCGAAAATTCTAGGGCCAACGCAACATCTTTTGGAGGAGTTATTTCCTTTGTATCCAGGTAACATTTTCTCACTTGGGATTGTATACCTTGCCTTCGGAAGCCTAGGTGCACTCATTTCATGCATTGTACTCTTGTATATAATAAAATTTCTTAATTTTGGCGCTGTTCTAGTGAAATTTCTAGGTGTTTAATGATTTGCTGAAAAGTTTTGTTTGGATGCGTATTTTTGGTTAATATCACTGTCAATTTTCCTATTAGGAATATTACATTACAATTTCCAACACTCCCTCTTAATTAGGGAGGTATTCATATTCCCATCATGAAGTACAATGATTCTCATTCTCGAAGCATTCTCATAAGAAATGGTTATCTAAATTCAACATGGTATCGACGTTGAGGTGAAGACAAAGTCCAAGATAGTGTGAAAAGAAATCACAGAAGAAGTCTTGTGAAGGACCAATGACCTCCTCAACCTACAAGGGTTTTCAAATCTGAGGATAAGTTGACTGACAAGTCTGATTATCATGCATGGAAGATGTACTTGGATTTGGCATTAGAAGATCAAGATGTCATGGATTATGTGCAGGGGAAAATTCATGAGCCTCCATCAAATGCACTCCAGTCATATTTTATGAGGCTCACAGAGTCAAGAATGATCTCCTTGCCATAGGAGAAGAAGTAGCTGATCAAGAGCTCGTCCTCATTTCTCTTGGAGGACTTCCCCGAGACTGGTATGTATTTAATACTACGATTCTTAATAATAATGTGATTCTTGATTTTGGTGAATTGCTGACTATGCACTCAAGAGGAGACAAGAATGATGGAGAGAGATCATCCCTCTAATGGGAATGGAGGTGACCCTACTGTCTTCGTCGCTCATGTAAAGAAGAAGAACCATGGTGGCCCGAGAAATCAAAACCATGGAAGAGCAGGGCCCAAAGGAAGGAAGGGAAGATGTTACACTTGTAACAAGACTGGTCACTATGCAAGAGAGTGCCCCAATAGAAGGGACTCTCCCAGGGATGATGACAATAACAACTTCAGGGGGAATGCCAATCAAAGGAACAACAGGTTGAAAGGAAAGAGGAAGGCTCCCTTTGATCGAGGTGCAAATGGGCAACCTTTCAAGAGGTCAAGAAATTCCACGTTCGATGAGTCTAATGTTGTTGATAATAAGAAAAATAAATATATTCCTGTATCTGCCCTCTCTGCAGCGTCTCCTCCCGACACCTTAGATGTTTGGTTGATTGAATTCAAGGCACCTCACTGGTTATAAAGAAACCCTCTTTGATTTTATTGAGAAGGATACTAATTTATAAAGTATCCTTGGAGATAATGCCACCTATTCCGTGAAAGTGACAGGGACTGTGACCCTTCATCTATCTCAAGGTCAAGTCCTCCGCTTACAAGATGTGTTGTACGTACTTGATTTGAAGAAGAACGTTGTGTCTATTTTGTCAATGGAAGACAAATGATTCAAGGTGGCATTCGCTGATGGAAAGCTACACATCTGGAAGAAGAACTTCAAAGAAGCTCTTACTATTGGTTTTAGAGTTGATACACTCTACCAAGTTGGAGGAAGTCCGTTGGGGGCAATGTCATGTGATACAACTCTTCTAACCGAGTTATGGCACCAGAGGCTTACACACCTTCATTACAAAGTCCTTCCCGAAGCAAGGAAGGTGGTGACAGGGATGCCCGAGTTTAAAGATGATCATGAAGGTATATATCTGGGTTGTGCCGAAGGGAAGCATACAAGGGGACCATTCCCCTTAAGTGTCACAAAGATATTTGATATCTTGCAATTGATACATTCTGATTTATCTAGTATGCTGCCCGTGACATCCTTGGGAGGATGTTCTTATTACATGACTTTTATAGATGACTTCTCCCACAAGACCAAGATATATTTCTTGAAGAAGAAGGACGAAGCTTTCAAATGGTTTTGTACCTTCAAGGCCTTGGGGGAAAATCAAACCGGGAAGAAAATAGAATTTTTGAAGACTGACAATGGGACCGAGTAAGAGTCAAATGAGTTGAATGACTTTTGCAGAGAAGCTGGCATTAAGAGGGAGACTGCAACTGTGTATAATCCTGAGCAAAATGGTGTTGCTGAAAGAAAGAACAAAACCATTGTGGAAGGTGCCTGCGCCACGTTATATGACCAAGGTCTTTTGAGGTTTCTATGGGGAGAAGATGCGAACACTATTGTGTACGTTCAAAATAGATGCCCGCATTCCGCTTTGGACTCCAAGACTCCTGAAGAAGTCTTCTCTGGTAAGAAACCTGATGTTTCTCATTTTAGAGTCTTTGGTAGTCCTGTTTATTTTCATGTTCTGAAAGAAAAGAGAAGGAAGCTGGATGCTTCTGGAAAGAAGGGAATGTTTGTGGGCTACAGTGAAACTTTGATGGCATATAGAATCTATGTGCTTGGTCAATGAGAAGTGGAGATATGCCATGATGTCACCTTCGATGAAGATGTTTCCCTCAAGAAAGTAAGAAATCTTCCTAGCTCGAAGGAAGACAAAGAAGGAGAAGAAGCTGGAAGACAGGAAGAATCGAAGGATGAATCGATGGCCGATGTTGAAGGACCGATGGATCCTATTGAATCACCTCCTTCAAATAAGAAGAGACCCTCATGGCTCAGGGACACTCTCGAAGATGCCGAGAGACATATTTCCCCAAGGGGGACATTCCGTGAAAGCAAGAAGCCAAATAGATACCAAGGGTATCTAGCATCCATGAGTACAATTGTACAATCTGAGGCTGGATCATTTGAAGAAGTCGTAAAGCATAAAGTTTGGAAGGATACTATGCACAAAGAATATGAGTCCATTATGAAGAATGATGTCTAGGAAGTGGTCCCGAGACTAGAGGACAAATCTGTTGTCACCTCGAAATGACTCTTCAAGATCAAGCATGGAGTCGATGGAAGTGCTGAAAAGTACAAGTCAAGATTTTTTGCTCAAGGCTTCTCTCAAAAAGAAGGCATAGATTTTGATGATATATTTGCACTTGTCACCCGCTATACCACCATCCGATCTATCATTGCCCTTGCTGCAATGCAAGGATGGAGTCTCCATCAGATGGATGTGAAGACTTCCTTTCTGCATGGTTCAATAAAGAAGAGGTTTATGTGGAGCAACCTCTGGGGTTTGAAGTCCAAGATAGAGACACCCATGTATGCAAGTTGAAGAAAGCCTCTATGGGTTGAAGCAAGCCCCCAGGGCTTGGTATGAGAGGATAGATAGCTACTTGATGAAGTTGGGCTGATTCAAACCTTTATTTTAAGGTTGATAGAGAAAGGCCTCTAATTCTAGTTCTCTATGTGGACGATCTCTTCCTAACAGATGTTGACCCTCTCATTCATCAATGTAAGAGGGAGCTAGCTTCTGAGTTTGAGATGAAAGACCTAGGACTGATGCACTATTTCCTAGGCTTGGAGGTCTAGCAAAGGCCAGGCGATATTTTCCTTTCTTAAGGAAAATATGTCGTGAAGCTGATGGAGAGATTTGGTATGGTGGATTGTAAGTCTGTGTCGACACCGATGGAACTCAACTTTAAAAAGTTGTGTGGAAGCGCTTCTGGGCCCGAGCTGGGAAATCCCACCGAGTATCGACAACTCGTAGGGGCCTTGATGTTCTTATTGAACTCTCGTTTGGACGTATAATTTGCAGTGAACACTTTGAGTCAACATATGGTTGAGCCTCATCACATTCACTCGATTGGTGCCAAGAATCTATTGAGATATCTTTGAGGCACAATCAACCATGGGCTGAGATACACTGCCGGGAGTTTGAGACTCCATGGATACACTGATGTCGATTGGGCTAGCAGTATGGTGGATCGTAAGAGCACATCTGGATGTTGCTTCACCTTGGGTTTTGCTTCGATATCTTGGATGAGCAGGAAGCAGAAGTCGGTTGCTTTGAGCACCGTTGAGGCCGAATACATTGCAGCGAGTATGGCTTGTTGTGAAGTTGTTTGGTTGAGAAAACTCTTCAATGAGCTGTTTGGACATTTGCTAGATACCACTTTTATCCTTTGCGATAACTAGAGTGGGATTCGTCTTTCTGAGAATCCCGTGTTCCACGATCGATCCATGCATAGGTACCACTTTCTCCAAGACATGGTATAGCGAGGCGTCGTAAGGCTCGATCACACGAGAACTGATGAGTAGGTCGCAGATATTCTCACGAAGCCCCTGGGGAAGGTCAAGTTCCTAACCTTCCATGAGAAGCTTGGAATCGTGGAAAGACCCTATTGTGAGGGTCCTGCTTGAGTTGGACTATGAGCTCTAGGAGCTCCGGGGGGCTTGGAGATAGCCTCTTGGAGCTATAAGCACACACGGGGATAGGCTTGCCAAACCTTGTTGTGCTTCTGCCCCACCGTTATGATGTTTGAGTTGGTTCACCTTCTCTTTTATCTATGCCCTGCATGCATCCTACCCATGGAGTTTCAGACTCATGGGTAGTACCTCTCATTTGGCCAATGAGGTGGGAAATGTGGATAGAGACCAATAGCAAGACCGATGGACGCATCAGAGATTACCATACTCTCTATGTCTAGGATGACATGTGTCCAACACCTTGATCTGGGATCAAGTCTGATGAAGTTCTTACCTCTAAACTTACTTCGGGTTAGTAAAGTAACTTCGGGTTAGTATGTGACTCTTTTGAGTCTATTGAGGTTTTACCTTCTAAATTGACTTCGGGTCAGTAAACTAACTTTAGGTTAGTATGTGACTCTTTTTGAGTCTATTGAGGTTTTACCCTCTAGGCTAACTTCGGGTTAGCGGAGTGTGATGTCTTTGTGACTCACTCTCGTTTGTTTGCCCTTGAGCTGACAAAGCATGTTACAACAGGATGACGCAGGAACGCATGATGATAGTAAACGATGGTACTGATCATTGGATGGCACAGGTGGATAGATTTAGTTCTCCCTAGTTCAGAGGGAGTGTTAATTTTGGGTAACTAGGTCCAAACTCAATGTTGCACTGCTCATATGATGCTGATTATATTTCTGTTGGATTCCTCTTTCGGAGAGGTGCAATATTGATCTAAAGATCATCTTGTTTGGATGAGAAAAACATATATTTTGATTTTATTTTCAACATGTGCAATTTGTCAAGGTCGGCCTGAATTGTAATGTAGGCTCAGAAGCCCAACGGATGTGTCACACACCCTCATTGAGGGATATAAATTGGAGAGACTTGATGCACATTTTCTCATCATCTCATCACACAGATTCCTCATGATCTGATTAGTTCTTACAACCTAGAAGAGGCTTCTCTCTCTCCCACATGTGAATATG
Source organism: Pinus albicaulis (assembly GCA_034641835.2). NCBI lineage: Eukaryota > Viridiplantae > Streptophyta > Pinopsida > Pinales > Pinaceae > Pinus > Pinus albicaulis. The sequence continues at coordinate 256,729,241 of CM076579.1, forward strand.
GATGTCGTAAATATGGATGCTGGAAATATGGATGATGCCGGAAATATGGATGATGCTAGAAATATGGATGCCGAAAATCTGGATGCCAGAAATATGGATGATGCCGGAAATATGGATGATGGAAATCTGGATGTCGGAAATCCTTTTGTTGACTTGCGTTGAATGTTTTGGGAGCTGTCTCATGAAGTGTGTGTGACATTGAAGAAAGGTTGATCATGTATGTGTTTGACTGAACCTATGGGATGTTGGAAGAGATGGTTTGACCAGCCAAAGTCTTTGCTGGCTAGGGCATCCTGTTGACTGTTGTAACAAACATTTCTTTCTATATTTGTTGGACAAGAAAAATTGTTAATTCTGATTTATTATATTGGCTTATCTTTTTTCGATATATTATTATGTTCTATCAGCGTTTACTTTCAATGATTATGTGATTTCTAATTTGAATTGGGCCTATAAGAAAGATTGAAGTAAACTCCTTTAAGCACAGAACATACCATGGTTTTCTAAATTCAACACTTATCCAATCCTCCAGACTCCTTTCTTTCCTTATGGTTTCACTAAGACTTACAGTTGTTAGTGCTTGTCTAGTGCATGACACATAAAGAGAAGAAATATCCAAAATCACTCCTCAATTAGGGAAGAGATGTCTACCAAACAAAGCTTGTCTCTAAGGTACTCAAGCTACTTGTTTGGTAAAGCTTTACTCAGAATATCTGCTACCTGTTCATCTTTAGGTAAATAATGTAGCTCCACGACCCCATCTAGTACCAAGCTTCTAATGTAGGGGTACATATTATTTATATGCTTTGTATTAGCATGAAACACCGGGTCTTCTGTTAGTCTTATGTATATTTCATTGTCACAATATATATGTGTAGGGCTAAGCGATCCTTAAATAAATCTAATAATAACTTCCTTAGCCAAACAATTTCTCAACAAACTTCACTAGTAGGAACATACTCAGCTTCAACACTACTCAAAGCAACTGTATCCTGCTTTTTGCTCATTGAAAAGACCATAGAAAATCCTAAACTAAGGCATTGACCTTTTTTGCTTCTACCATCTGTCTCATAGCCACCCCAATCAGTTTCCGTATATCCCATGAGATTGATCTCATTACCATTATACCGAAGGCAGTGATGGTTCCATGCAAATATTTTAGGATGTGTTTGGCTGCTATCCAATGGTCATGCTTTGGCTCCATTTGGAATTGGATGAGGACTTTTATTGCAAAACAAATGTTAGGTCTAGTATTTACTAGATACATCAAGGACCAAATCAATTTCCTGTAGCAAGTAGGATCCACCAAACTAGAATACGAACTCCTCCACTTCTTCAGATTGGTAATCATAGGAGTTGTCATAGGCTTGCTATCCATCATGCCAAATTTCGGTGGAATATTGATCACATATTTTCCGTTACCAAGATATATTTCACCAGGCTTATGCCAAACTTCTAGTCCCAAATTGTAATGCATAATCCCGATATCCTTCATATCAAACTCAGTTGCTAACTGCTTCTTGCATTCTTGAATTCAATGCTCTACACCAGTAACAAGTAGATCATCCACATATAATAATATGATGATTGGTTCATGCTAGACCACCCTGATATAGGGGTTAGAATTTGCAGAACTCTTGGAAAAACCAAGTCTCAATAGGTATGCATCCGTTCTTGCATACCAAGCTCTAAGTGCTTGCTTTAAGCCATATAGAGCTTTATTCAATCTGTAAGCATGAGTCTGCCTTTGATTGATTTCAAATCCTTGAGGCTACTTAATATAAACCTCTTCATCAATAGTCTTGTTACTACTCAAACTTGCAGGGAACCTAAAAGGGTTTCCTAAGAGGGCAACGACTATGTTAAGGGAAACGGTGGAGGCTTAGCCCATTGTAACCACAGCTAAGGCTCGCTGCTCTTTACGGATTTTCACCGATGGGAGGATTCCAGAGGCTTCTGGGAAACCACTTATATAGAATATATCAAAGAATAGACGTGAAGTGACTCTAGAAACCATTTCCCTAGGATAGAATGAAGGATGAGACTTGCTTGCCTTTTAAGCAAGGGACTTGATCTTCTAGGAAGAGGGGGTGAGGATTGAAGGGTTGAGGTAGAAGAATGAGAGTTATAGAGGAGGTTATCAATCCCTATAATCCTTTGGGAACTTGTATTCCTGAGTATTCCTTGATAAATAATCTTCGATGAAGAATGGGACCAATGATGTTTCTATCGTGGAAAAAGTGAGAGGAAAGGATCAAATAAGAATTTTTACTTCAAAAGGTCAATTTGATCCAAATAGGTACTATCCTTGGGAACACCTAGGAAAAAATGATCCTAGAGCTAGGGGTTGAGGTATCCGGAGATTCCACTGTCATAATTGCCCCAAATTTGGAGATGAGTGAGGGGACCCACTAGTGCAGTTGCCTCTAGGAGATCATAGTTTTCATTTGGCTAGATTCTCGAGAAATTGATGCCTTAGTTTACCTGATGGGGCTAGACCTGGGGAAAAATGGGAAAATGTGAAAACGAGGGGAAAATGTTCACCCTTTTGTGAGGGACCAATGCCTGATTCACTTGTGGATATGGAGTTAAGGATAATTAAGAAGATGGAATGTATTCCTAACATTCAAGGAGGCTTCAAAGTCAACTACGTCCAATGTTAGAGGCTAGAGAAGAAAAGTGACTTTAAAACATTTATACTTCTTGCAAATGGTGAAGGCTTATCAAGAGAACATGATCTCTAGGAAATTTCATCATATAACATGGCCCATACACATATATATGCTAAAATAGACACATAATTCCACATTTAACATATGCAACACTTAGCCCTAATCATAACGAAGTTCAAATGTATGCAACAACAAGAAAAATGACATCAAATCTTCACTTACACGTTACAAAATATATCCAACCAACATCACATTTGCAATATAAGAGGCTCCAAGATAGAGAGAAACCAAATCCATACATCAAAATTCACCCATCATCCAAAAATCTCCAAGGAAAAAATGCAAAATTCTCTTAAGAGAGATAGGATCCCAATCCAAGTGATCATACAAATGAATCCAACTAACTCCTATTTATACACCTTTTAGGAGTTTGATTTAGCTAATAAGTCTACATTAGCCCCTAAACATAAAATAATGCGCAAATAACCTAACTTTTGGTGACAATCCCACCAAACTAGCTGATAAATGGAATAGTAAGCCTCTCAGGAGGTCAAATAATAATATATGCATGTCATTGGGCCCTCTAAAGACCTAATAATATCCAAAAGTGCCATAATGATGAATAAACTCCTCAAAATGTGATGGACAAGGGGGAGCCCCCTTGTTCTCCAAGTAGTAGACCTGTTGTGCTCCTAATGGGTGTGGGGGCACACTAGTGACCCCATGGGTCTCCATATGAGTCGAAGATGCCTGTAGATCCTCTATAAGGGCTCAAATGATGGAATGAACCCTCCCATGTCATCATACAAGTCATGGGACAACTGCCAAGTGTGTGGTGCTCTTGTGGGGCCTGTTCGGCATAGTGTACCAAGTGCATCATCCTTGTCCCAAAGGTGGATCTCTAATAATCTATGGACATCGGTGGGGATCCATGGAGTGCTGTCTGCTGTTGTGGAGGCCCATGGTTCTCTACACACACCCTACATGTGCCAATGTAGCCTGCTGGGAGGTTAGGACCCCATATAGGGAGACCAAACCCAAATGGACACCATCTGCAATCCTGCATAAGATCCAATGCGTCCCCTAGCCTTCCAGTGCAACAAGTCATTAAAGTAATCATGTAAAAGATGTTACAAACCATAAACAACAAAGTGGGCACTTCATAATGGCATGTCCTTCCATAGTGGGCTTTGGCATGTGCTGATGTCTCCAAGCTCTAAAGGGGGTTAGGCAAGTACCTTATTAGGTGGTTTCAACCCTTAGAGGGGGTAGTATGTCCAAGGTACATCCCTCAAATGGTGGTGGCATGTGACAAAAGAGTGAAATGGACTAGGGAAAGAGAGGGGCAATATTGAGCCACATATTCTGGCACAAGGGCAACTAGATAAGGGGAAGCCCACACCTGGGTATATAATGTGTAGGAGAGAGCAATCGTGGTACATGAGGTGCCTCGACGTTGCTTTTTCCATGCTTCTTTATATGCCTTTTTCTTTTTAAGATTTTTGTTTAATTAACTGCTTGAGGCTCAAATGACAAGAACATGATGTGCATGCTTACCCCTTTTTAGGTAGGGCGATTCTTGCCCTCCAGGGGTTGGGACATTCATGAATTCCTGAATGATAAATGAGGCTCATTTAGGGCCTATGGAACCAGGGTGATGACCATGGGATGGGGTAGAGCTCATGTATTGGTTTTTTCCCACGTGCTAATTATTTTTGTTTTGACCATCTTTTGCATTTTGTGGTACAATTTCCTATTGAGTGTGGCCATTTATGCTTTTCCTTTTTCTTTTCGCTGCTTCAACCTTCGAGGCATCATTCCAGGCCTGACGCAAGGTGGGGGGAAAGGGACAGGGAGGCTGACCCTGTGTGGACCCAGAGAGGCAATGTGGACCTAGGTGGGATAAATGATGAATGGGGGTATAGTGAGTGGAAAGGGAGCAATCTATGCGGATGAAGGAGTGGGACCATGCACCCAAAGTCGGGTTTGCCGAGTAGTACCACCCTAGAACCAAATGGTCAATAAAGGAGATCCCACGGGGCTAAGATCCAAGGGTAACATCCAAAAGAGATCAAGGGGACATGAGCACAAAATAATCCCACTCTTACCGCCAAATCCCCCCATCAATCCATGCCCAGAAGTGTCCATGATAAGTAAGCTTAATACTCAATAACCAAATGACAAGACTTACCTTTAGATTCGGGAGGCCCACCTTCAAACATACAATCAATACAGATGGGTGAGGGACCACATGGTTGGCTCAGGTGGCGGAGAAATGTCACAACGAGCTAGTTGAAGGTTGCTGGTTGCTGAGTGACATATTTTCGGAATTTTGTTACCCACAAAGTGGTGGGTAACAAGTCCCATTTAGAAAATATGTCTTAAGATCCATTTGATGGATGTTCCATCCCACAGTAACAACGAAAGAGATAAGAGATCCGATTGTAGTATATCAAGTTGTAGGAGAAATTTTTTATTAGTAATCAATACCTTCTTTTTGTGAGAAGCCCCTTGCTACAAACCTTGCCTTGTATTTATGAATGCTCCCGTTAACAACATGATTTATTTTATATATCCATTTTGAAGTGACTATGGATTTGTCACTCGGTCTAGGAACAATTTCCCAAACATCATTCTTCATAATTGACTGGTATTCTTCTTGCATCACATTCCTCCACTCTTGATGTCTAGCTACATCTTCATACGAGGAAGGTTCAACTTCAATGAGCTTTGTCATATATGTTGCATATCTAGAATACCTTTTAGGTCTTTTACTTTCTCTAATTGTTTTTGTTGCTGTATGTCCTTCTACTTCTTGTAGAGTTGTCCTCAACCAAGAAGGTCTCTTATGAATTTTAGGAACAACAACTTGCTGAACATGCTCACTAGGTCCTTCAACGTCTTCTTGATTTGATGTAGAGTCTTGATCATTATTGTCCCTAGAGATATCCTAAAAAATGGGTACCTCTTCTTCATATGAATCAACTAGAACATCTTTTTATTTCTTGTAAGCCACATTTTCATCGAAGATGACATCCAGACTTACTTCAATATGATGATCCTCTTTACTTCAATATGACGATCCTCTTTAATGTAGATTATGTATGCTTTAGATGAAGCACTATACCCAACAAAGATGCCCTTCAAACTGGTACGATCCAACTTCCTTTTGTCCTTTGGTATATGCATATGAACAAGACATCCAAATATTTGAAGATGATCCACACTCTACTTCTTTCTTTTAAATGCTTCTTCCAGTGTCATGTTGTTGAGAATCTTGTGCAGACTTCTTTCTTGTAAATGCTTCTTCCAGTGTCATGTTGTTGAGAATCTTGTGCAGACTTCCATTCTGCAAGTATACAATTGTTATGCATGCTTCTCCCCATAAGAATTGAGGGAGTTGTTGATCATGTAGCATGGCTCTGACACATTCTTTAATTCTTTTGTTCTTCCTTTCAACTGCACCACTCTGTAAAGGATTATAAGGAAAATTTATCTTCCTCTTAATCCCTGCTTCCTTGCAAAACACTATAAGTTCCTTGGAGGTATATTCTCCACCATTGTCAGACCTTAGACAGAGTCTCAATCTTTCTTTCTGTTATATTCTCCACTTCATTCTTGAATTCTTGAAACATCTCGAATACCTTATCTTTGTTCTTGAGGAGGTATAACCATGTCTTCCTTGAGAAATCATCAATGAAAGTCACATAATATTGAATCCCACTAAGTGATTTTACTACCATAAGACAACATAAATCCTAGTGTATGAGATCCAAAACTTCCTTAGATCTGGTGTCATTTTTTGTAAATTGCTTGTTTACATTCTTGCCCAGAGCACAACCCTTACATGTCCCTTCATGTTCTTCCTTCAATTCAGGGATGTCATTTATCATTTGAGTGGCAAATTTTTGTATTGAAGGTGTCCATACCTTCTATGCCATAGATCAGAAGGGTTCACATCTAAGTGAACTAGGGCTTGAGAGAGAGCTGTAAAAAGTTAATATAATGCCCCCTCACGAATCCCAATTACCCTAGCATGATCAATACTAGAGTCCTTACCCCAAACCAAAACCTTGGCATCAACAAAGGCAATTCTATCACCCTTATCCTCTAGAGTCTAGACAATAAATAGACAATAACTTTTTCTTCAAACCTGGAACATATAGAATATTATTGAGATGAATACTTCCACCAGACTCGATCTCCAATGAAGTAGATCCAATACCTTTCACTGGATATCTTTGAGAGGATGTTCCTTTTGACAAAGTCTGGAGATGACTACATTTATCTGTCATATGTTTGGAAGCACCATTGTCAATAATCCATACAGTTTTGTCCTTGAAAGTCCCAGATAAAGAGAAAAATAAGCTTCCATCCATCACTTCTTTTGCTTGCTTGGAGATGATCTTTAAGATAGAACCCTTGATGTATATAGCGAGATTCCCAAGAAACTTGAAACCCTTCTTCATAACCCTTGCCATAGTGCCAACTAGGATGTGATCGTGAGTCTCCTTCTTGCAACTTAGCTCTTATTCCATGTTGGAAAATTAGGAGATTGTTGTAGCCACTGCAACAACCCTCCAAAATTTCTGACCCTCCAAAATTTTGGAGCCCCTGCATCCCAAAGCTCAACTTCAGACACTTACCAGCAGGCTTTCTCGCCTTCATTTCTTTCTCAAGTCTAACTCTTACAAGTTTGGAGACCATTTTTTCTGCTTAAGAGTATGTCACATCAAGTCTTTATCTTTAAGCCTAAATCATACGATCTCTTAATTTTTGCCCAAGTCAAGTCACTAAGTCGCATTTTTCAAATTTTCGACCCTTCTCCCTTGTCACGACCTCGCATAAGTCGCTAAGTTGCATAGGTCACACAGGTTGTAATTCATTTGATGTTCGAGTCCCGCGACTTAGCAACCCCAAAAGTGTCGCAAAGGTCGCAGGGGTCGCAAAATGGAAAAACCCCGAAGTTGCGATCCTTGCGACCTCAAAAGGGTCTAAAGGTCGCAAAGGTCAGAAGAAACACTAAGGTCGCAAAGGGAAAACTTCGAAGTTGTGATCCTTGCGACCTCATTAATTGCTCGAACGTGTGACTCTTTTATATATAGTCGCTCGAGCCATTCCTTCATTTGTTCAGTTCGACAAAGCGTTCGAGAGCTTGGGCAGCCCTACAGGAGCACGACTTCTTCCCAGTAAGTGGCTTTTCACCTCCCAGTAATGATTTTGTTTTTCCATGTGTCTTCTACTTGCTCCCGATCCTCCACCTTCCCCCTAGGAGGGTTTTATTTACCTCAGTAACTCTTCCAAAACCCATTTATGTTCCTAACACCCTCCTAACTGAGCTTTTAGCCTTTGCACCTCCTCTACTTCACCAGCTAAGCCCATTCCTCATCCACTTAACCTCTTTTTCCCCTTTCCTAAGTCCTTTTGGCCCTGAGAAGCCCATAACTCAAGGATTTAGCCTCGACCCCTTCGCCGAGCCACCCTGACAGACAGGTTCCATGGATAAAAATCACGATAGGTGAATTATTGCGACCTGCGACCTCATCAACCCTACGACCCTCGCGACCCCCGCGACCTTGCGACCTCATCAACCCTGTGACCTCGCTACCCCCACAACTCCCACGACCTTGCGACCTGCCCCTCCTTGCGGCTTCCCTTCCAAGTTGCATAAGTCGCGAATTTTTCCAAATTCACTATTGTGACCTCTCCCAATTATGTGACCCTGCGACCTGTCCCACACAAAATCTTTCCTCAAGCTCTGCTAAGCATCCAGTGGCCTTGATTAGTTAATTTTGATTCCAATATTTATATTATCCTTGCCATCTGTCTTTTTGTGGGATTGTCTTTTTCACATGCTGGGTGGCGTGGATCTCGATTGCATTTTGATTTCCTCTTTTCTAGGCGAAATGGCACCACTGTGACCAGGAATCATCAAAAGAGTCCTGAGGTTAGCACGCAGGAGAGTCATCTGATCCCATCGCCACTTCCCATTTACGGAAACACCGCACACATCCTCAACAAAAGCACCAAGTCGACTTGGTATGATTTTTTCTCAAAGTTCTCCAACCCGGATATCCCACAGGACCAGGAGGATTTCCCAGTATACATAAATGTCAAAAGGTCCAAACTCCACCAGGTTGTGGCACACCCGCCTATCTTCCCATATGCAGAGGTCATTGATTGGATCTTGCATAACACGAACACCACGAAGTGGGTGATAAGGAACGACGTCGGGCAACCTTTCACAACTATTCTTTCAGTATACAAAATGACATATTACGCCCTGCCCAAAAAGGAAGAATCATTTAATTTCAGGTGGCTGGAAGATTACAAGGTTCTAGTCCAAAACACTGTCAAAAGCTGGTGGCAGGATCCTTCTAAATTTTGGGCAAAGAAAGATCAATTGTATAACACGGAAGGCTTATGGAAAGTATATCAACTCATTCCAACCATGATGAGCAGACTATACGATAGGGCCGACATTAGCACTTTTCACGAGACATGGGTCCGTATAATGCATATGGTTGCTACCAAAGGAATGAGATTCAACTGGGCCAATATCTTAGTCTCAGTGTTAAGGACCAACATTATCGCAACACAGATTCCAGAGGAAGGTCAACCATCTGAGTCTTACATGGCCTCATATTTAATGGTTTTTGTCTATTCCAGGTGTTACTTTGACCATTGGAGTTACAACTGGAATGCGGAGACAGGAGGGCCAATACACAAGTACTTGCAGGTTTTCTGGGATTCGCGCTATAAGAAGGAACATGACTCCATACCAGATGCATTCATCACCCCGTTGTACTGACTGTTGCACGGGCAAGACCCCCCATGTATGTCTAAAAGAGCCATGGAGACTATCTCTAAGATGGCGCATTGGTTCCCGATATAAGGGGGCATGTTCATCAGGGTCTTTGGTTCCTACAAACCTCCCCAGGCTCTTCCCAGTTTTGTCACTGACAAATTACTTTTGTAGGAGGTATGTTACCAAATGACGACCGACTTTTCAAAGGCATTAAGCAGAGGCAAGAAGAAGCCTTTGCCAACATTTTCTCTTACTATTGGGGCATACATAGTGGAAAACTTCAAAGAAGTTGAAGCAACGACTAAATAAATAAAGGGATTCTATTTCTTGGTGTTAAACTACCGAACCTATGATCACGACAGGATAGTGGAATCCCACTGCAAGAAGTCCAACTTCAATTGGTTATACCAACACACTGTACATCCTCACGAAGACGAGGTTAGAAACTGGTATAATTCAGAATGAAGATTCGGCCTGGATGGGGAACTAGAAGATAAGGATGAGCAGGACTGGCATTCTCAAGAGAACGTAAGCTTGCAAGAAAGGTCGACTTCAATGAAGAAAAGGAAGAAGCAAGGGGAGACATCAAGGAAACAAAAGAAGCAGTATAGCAAAGAAGTTGAAGAGTCCCCAAGCAACTAGGGGAGGAAGAAGACGACGAGACTTTAGAACAAAGAAATGCGTCCCTGGCAAGGGAGAAGCAGGAGCTCAAAAGGAAGAGAGAAGAAGAACTCAAAAAGTCACAAGAATCAGAAGATCAACAATAGCAAGAAAAGGAAGGTGAGGAAGAAAACAAAGGGAGGAAGAGCAACAAAAATGGCAACAAGAAAAGGAACAACTAAAGAAACAAGAAGAGGAGCATAAAAAGAAAGAAGAGGAGGAACAACAAAAGAAGTGGGAGGAAGAGCAGAGGAAAGCCAAGGAAGAGGAGAAGAAGAAACAAGAGCAGAGAGCGCAGGAAGAGCGCAAGAAACAAGAGGAAATAATTAAGAAGCAAAAAGAAGAAGAACAGGAAAAGAAGAGGCTAGAAGCAGAGAAAAGGAGAAAGGAAGAGGAAGACAAAAGAGAGCAAGAGGAGGCTAGCAAAGTAGCAGAAGAGGCCATGGCACAACAACAACATCTCAACGAACAGGCAGAGCTACCTCCATTGGATATTCCTCCATCCACTCTAATCACACAAGGACACCTTCCCCTCAGAGATCTAGGCCTTCTAGATGAGGCATAGGAAGAAGTGTCAGACTTGAACAGACTCACCTTTGATCAAGTCAACCACAAGATCATGCAGTAGAGGAGAAAATTTTACGCTAGGAACCCAATAGAACCTTTATCCGTGTCTACGAAAAAGTAAATCATCCTGGACACTATGGTAAATCCTGAAATGATCACCTCAGCAAGGACTTACTTCATGACTGCAACTGAATCGAATGTTGGGAGGATGAGAAAACATAATGCAGAGCTACAAAACAAACTATATGCATCTGAGCAAAAGGTTGCCAAGGTGGAAGAGAGAAGAGGAATCTAGAAGAAGAAAACATAGCCCTTCGCCTAGCTCATTTATGCATAAAATAATTGTAGTCCTCAATAAGAGAAGAAACAAAGACCTTGGAAGATATGATGAAGTTACATCATACAATTGCTCTTATCCTGGCTATACAATCTGACAATAAAGAGAAGTCTTCCAGGCTAAAGGAGGCCTCCACGACACTGGACAACATCGATGAATGGACCAATAGGTATCCAAAGGCCCCAACAACTCTTCCAAAGAAGGATTGTGTCACTACCAAGGTTACTTGGAAGCGGGAGCGGGAGCGGGAGCGGGAGCGCGGAGCGGGAGCGAAGCGCGGAGCGCCATTTTTAAAAGTTTCCGGGTCGGGAGCGTTTTTATATATATATATATATATATTTTAATATTTTTTATATTTTTTATATTTTGATGCATATATGTCAACAAAAACATGTAGAATGATGAATTAGACATAAAAAACATAAAAACATAGATTGAATCATATAACATCAATCATCTAGAAGTTATAATCTTCATCAACCACGCCCACAAGTTGGAAGCATACAACATATTGACTCGAGTCTCGCGAATCATCAATCTGAAGATTTCAAGCTTTCAAAATTCAATGTATAACATTTATCATCATTGATATATAATATTTATCATCATTGATTTCAAATTTCAATATCTAACATTTATCATCATTGATTCATTGATTTCAAAATTCAATATACATTTATCATCATTGATATATATATATTATAACATTTATCATCATTGATTCATTGATTTCAAAATTCAATATACATTTATCATCATTGATATATAACATTTATCATCATTGATTCATAATTTCATTGATTTCAAAATTCAATATATAGCATTTATCATCATTGATTCATTGATCACCATATAACTTTCATGAAGCATCATATTCATAATTCATAATGACTTGTAAACAGTAAACTTATAAATGCCAACTTCAAAGTTTCACCTTTCAAATTCAAACTTCAAACTTAAATTGTCATTAAAAATTTAAATATATGAAATCCGTAGCAAGTCAAGTTTCAACTGTTCAACTGTCAACAACAAATAGAAAATAGTAAACAACAAATATATTTTATTTGGCTGGCCCCTTGCCACGCCCACGAGAAATGTCTAATTTCTGTGAGCCACGAGGAACTGTTGGTCTTCTAGTACTCTCAGGAGTACCATGACCACGACCAGAAGGTGGAGGCTGGATCTGCAAAGGAACAATAGTGTGATATCGAGGAGTGGCATTGGCACTGGCACCCGCACTGCTACCAGTAGATGGTGGGACTGGCCCTGTGTGTGGCGGTGCTGCTGATGCTTCATCATCATCCCTATAAAGTTTTGCTTCCAATTCTTCTAGATGTAACGTGCCGTCCTCCAAATTATCATTCTCTGGGTTGTTGTCCTAGACTCTGTATGATTGATCCTCATTTGCCCGATCACAGTAATGGCTCAACAACCTCAAGTTATAATGCACATAAACCAAGCTTTCAGCTCGGTTTTCATTCAGCCCGTTTCTTCTCACATTGTGTATAAAGCTGTAGGTGCTCCAACACCTCTCTGCAGAAGAAGTGTTCACAACTTGTGAGAGAACTTTTTTAGCCAACTTTGGCAAAAGTCACATGCCGCCATATGCTTCCCACCATGTGAGAGCATCGAATCTGTCCCTGTCTTCCATTGCATGGAATGAACCAAAGTTAGCAGTGCAACTGAAGTATTTGCTTAATTCAAGGCGCAATCTAGCACACTCTTCCCTGTCAGGTACCAATTTGTCCAATGCCTTCATGTACCCTTCTTGTACCTCTGGATCTGTGTGAGGTTTCACCCTAACCCCACCTCCAGGTGCAGGTTGGCCCAACCAAGATGGAGATTAATATTTTGGCGTAAGGATATATGCCAAAGCATGCAGTGGAACATTGAGTTTATTCCACCGTGCACACACACAGTCATGAATCATAGCATACAAAATGGGATCATTATCCTTAACAATATCTTTTATTTGCCCCAACATGCTATCCATCTGCTCATAAACCTCTCCAATCACCGGTTTATCAGTATCTGCAAAGCGAATCATGTTATAAATGGGCTTGGTAAAACTCACAATTTCCCTCATACGTGCCCAAAACTGAGGGTCAAGGGCGGTCTCCTCCACATGTTCAAAACTTTGCCTGTCAACCACTGTTGCCGCCCTGTCCTTTAATAGCTGCCAGTGTGGGCTTGATACCATTGCAGCCAATGACTCTCTTACCTTCAAAAGGCGCCTGAAAGTGAGGTAATAACTAGCAAATCTAGTTTTTCCTATTTTCAACAACTCCAATTTGGAGTGAGTACGGAAAAGCCCATGGGTATTGCTATGATTTGTAATAAATTTGATCATTTTCTTACCTCTCTTGTACAAATCACCAAGCCATTTGAATTGAGGTTGTTTGTTTTTGATGATATCATGCATCAAAAGGTTCATTGTGTGAACCAAACACCCAGACCAAAAAATGTTGGGGTATTTATCCTCAATTATTGCTCCTGCTGCCTTACAGTTAGCAGCATTATCAGTGATGACCTGTATGACATTGTATGGCCCAGTCTTTTCAATTATATCAAGTAATGGTTCTGCATTGTTAATGCCGGTTTTGAATTTATCTGAATAATCATAAGCTGCCAGGAAGACTACACCACTAACCGACACAGCCAAAACATTTATCAATGGTTTTCCTTTTACATTGGTCCATCCATCAGAGACAATGGACAACCCATGCTCATTCCACGAACTTGTCATTCTAGCCAAAGAATGATTTATTTTAGCTCTTTCATGATCAAGACCCACGGTTCTGGCCTTGTCATACCCAGGGCTTTTGTATCCTTTGGGGGCATCATTAATGGCAGAAACCATTTCATGCCAATAAGGTGAGCGAAGAACATTGAATGGCACCCCACATGCATATAGAAACCGGTAAACTTTTGAATCCACATCATTCCTACACCTTTCGTCTAGGAAATCGGATATGGTTCTACGCCTTAATCCAGTGCCACTGCTTCCGAAACCACTGGCATGGGTGGAAGTTGAATGTGTTGGGCCTGAATCAGCGATACCCTTAGATCTTTTAGATGATCTCTGTATGGCAACCCCCTCTTCCTTCCTATATATCTCCCTCTGTGGTGCTGGCACATAAGTACAAACTTTGATTCCAAAATTTTTAGTTCCATCTCCTGGCATTATCCCACAAAGGTGCCTTCTCAGACGGGTGTATGAACCATGGTATTGTTTATTGCAATAGGGGCAAATAAATTTAGTGGTTCCACCACCTTTCCCTCCTTCTTGTTTCTGAACATATTTCCACAAAGGATATTGGTCTTGTTTAGTTGGGGATTCTAGGTTCTCAGGGTCTCCACTCCCCACTTCCACCTCAGCATAATCCTCCTCTTCAAGATTTTCTTCAGAACCACCATAACCCTCCTCTTCATCCTCCTCTTCTCTGATTTGTCTCTTTCTTCTAGCACTCTCCAACACCATTATCACAAAGAAAGGAACCAACATGAGGAAAATTCCTAGCAATATAGCCATGATGGAAACAAGTTTCAAGTTTCTAGAATCTAGCCTGCAAAACAAATAGAAAAATGCCAAATGGGAATAGGAAATGCAACATAGGAAAAAAAACAACTCATTTTAAAAGTTTTAAATCCAATAAAATGCAACATTCAAGAAAAATTCAAGTTTTCATTTTCAAACAATTTAACAATCTACAAATTCATCTTAGAAAATACAAAATTGGATTAGAAGGCCTACCTCTTTCTTGCAATCCTCCTGTCAGCCTTGCTCCTTGCTCTCCTGTCAGCTTTGCTCCTTGCTCTCCTGATTCCTGTCAACCAAACCTTGCGCTCTCGGCTCTCCTTCTCACTCAATCTCACTTCTCAACTAACAAACAATAACTGACAATGAAATTATGAAACCCCCCACCCCCCCTTTTTATAAAAATCGAAAATTTTTCATAAAAAAATTTCCGCGCGGCGGGGAGCGTTTTTCCTGCCGGGGAGCGTTTGGGAGCGAACGCTTCCCGCGTTTAAAAAACGCTCCCGAAGCGTTTTTTTAACGTCGGAAGCGTTTCGGGAGCGTTCGCTTCCGAACGCTCCCTGAAACGCTCCCGAAAAAACAGGGAGCGTTTTTTCAGGTCGGAAACGCGCTCTCGAAAAACGCTCCCGAAAGGAAGCGTTTTCGGAAGCGCGTTTCCTAGCGTTTCCGAAACGCTCCCGAACGGAGCGCGTTTCCGGAGCGGGAGCGAAGGGGGTACGAAGCTTCCCCGCAACCCTGGTCACTACTTAGAATGATAAAGTGCAATTGCGCATGAAGATCCAATCACGAGATAAGTTGGTTAAGGATGTGGACAGAGTCCTTACTTCATACAATCATATCAACGTGTTGGAGTCATTGGTTGAAGTTCATGGTGTACCTTCTCTCGGGACAGTAGGGACAGTTAGAAGCCATGAGGAGGTATTGCAAGAAATCCAAAAATTACTTGGTCCATTCAAGCAAGCCTCAACTCAGGCGATTTGCAGGTGGCAAAGGAGAGTATCAAGCATACGTGTTGGAACCGGTCAAAATATACAAAAAGTTGGCAACCTTGTCTAATTAGATCAAGGTCAAGAAAGTTACTCTAGTTCCAGATTCTTTTGAGTGCCTCCACAGACATGGTGAAGAACTTGCACAACTCACCCCGATAGCTACTGATTGCAAGATGTGGCAAACCTACCTCTCAAAGAGTAGCAACACATTGAGGCCCCAAATTTGTCAATCACTAGATTTTTATCATAGAGTCAGTTCATTTTTTGTTGCATGCCCTGATAGAGTAGAGTAGCAAAATTAGGAGTCTAGAGTAGAGAAACACGAGGGAGTCGAAGTTAATAGGTAGCTCAAAGGTCACGAGGGAGACCAAGAGTCATGGGTAACCCAAGAGTCACCCTGTATTCTATAAATACAACCTCATGTCATTTTGTAAAGGACTTTTGGCTTTGGACTATTTTAGGAGATATAATGATTATGAGAACTTGTGCTCTTTTTGTGAATACAAGGAGTAATAGTTGATTTTCACTATTGGATCCGATGAAAGGCTCTTATGTGGTGGTGCTATGAATATCGTTTTCTCAATGAAATGAAAGCTTCTGAGTTGTTGTAATATCCCGAAGGGGAAATAAACAGTAATACAAAGCATACAACAAGATATATAGTGCTAGAAACAGATCATGAAGCAGATACACATGAAATAGAGAGAATGCTAAGGCAAGGGCTGGCCCCTTGCTCAACCCTCCGGCCTGAATCGTCCAAAATGGTCCCAATCCGGAGCTCTCCCAAAATGAACTGCGTCCCCCTCTCTCAAGACTGTGTAGTCCCTCTAAGCTTTGCTCCTCCACGAATGCAACCACCAATCCTCCTGCCAAAATGCTGATAGAAAACCTCACCCGAGCAAGAACTCGAAGTCTCCTGGGGTTGAGGGTGGGATCTCCGCACGGAGACACCTAGTGTACTGAACAATACTGCAGACAAGCTAAACAACCAGCGTGCTCCAAGTCGAAATGACAAGCTCAAGATGCATAAACATGAATGATCAAATGAAGAGGCTCTCCCCCCTTTTATCACGATGGGCCTCTCTCAACCCTAGGCCCCACCATCTCCTACGTGTCCCTTGGCCCACACTGCCCCTCTCAACTGCGTGAGGTAGGCCCCACGCTGCCCATGTGGTCTGCGTCCTCCTCTCCCTGCGCTGTCCACTTGGCCACTAGGCCCCACTTCCTCAAATAAGATGTGAACTTTAGGGAAATATTTTATCCTAAGTGAGTTATTTAATATTTCACCCACTTTATTCATGCTCCGACTATAATAAGGCAAAATTGGTCAAAATTAATATTTCCAATTAGCTATCGCTAATTGGGAATATTACAGTCTCCCCCGGCAAAATGTTGCTTGACCCCAAGCAACTATAGTGATGGACGCTGCAAGATCTTCTCACTCTCCCAAGTGGCATCCTCATCCGGCAAATTCTTCCACCTCACTAAGAATTCTCGGACTGTCCTGTTCCGCAACTGTCTCTCCTTGGTATCAATAATGGCCTCCGGCTGTAGCACCAAGTGCCCCTCATCATCTGTAGGCGGAAGCTCCCCTGTCACTGTCACCTACTGTCCCAATGCCTTCTTTAGGCACGATACGTGAAAAATGTTATGAATCTTGCTACCCCGGGGTAGCTCCAACTCATAAGCAACTTGC
Organism: Pinus albicaulis; assembly: GCA_034641835.2. NCBI lineage: Eukaryota > Viridiplantae > Streptophyta > Pinopsida > Pinales > Pinaceae > Pinus > Pinus albicaulis. The sequence continues at coordinate 256,746,508 of CM076579.1, forward strand.
CCAACTCTACGTATCACTCTGTAAGGCCCATAAAAACGGGGCTTGAGCTTCTCAGCTCCGTTCTGCTTTAGAGTAGACTGTTGGTATGGCTGCAAACGTAGGTAGACCAAGTCCCCTACCACAAAATGTCTCTCCACTCGACCCTTGTCGGCATACAACTTTTGCTGGTTCTGCGCTGTAGCCATGTTATCCTTGAGAGCTCGGAGGATGTCCCGACTCTCTTGGATCCAATCCTTGGCTCTCGGAGCCTTGCTAGCACCAAACGTCACATCAACAAAAGATAAAGCATGATCACCATATAATGCGTAAAACAGAGACATACTGATGGACATGTGATGTGTGTTGTTGTAGCAGTACTCTCCTAGGTGCAGCCGCTTCAACCACGCTCTCTGCTGCCCACTGACATAGTTACGCAAGTAGCCCTCCAGCCACTTGTTAACTATCTCGGTCTGCCCATCTGTCTGTGGGTGGTAGCTAGTGCTCGGTGTCAACTTTGTCCCCACCAACCGAAAAAGCTCCTGCCAAAATCCGCCCATGAAGCGGCTGTCCCTGTCACTGACAATGGTCTTGGCAAGACCATGTAACCTGAAGATGTCCCTGAAGAATAGCTCCGCCACCTGTGCTGCTGTATAATGTGCGAATATGGCGAAAAAATGCGCAGACTTCGTCAGTCAATCAACGACGACGAATATACAGTCCTTGCCCTGCACCATGGGCAACCTAGTGATGAAATCCATCGAGATACTCTCCCATTTCCCCTCTGGAATGGGAAGACGCTGCAACAACCCTGTCGGATGGTTCATCTCCCCCTTGTTGCACTGACAAACCTTGCACTCCCTGACATGCTGGAGTACGTCCTCCTTGAGGCCCTTCCATCAGAACCTCTCTCTGATGGCCTTGTAGGTTTTGGTAAACCCCTGATGGCTAGACAATGGTGAATCGTTGGAAGCCTGCAATATCTTCTTCTTGAGCTGAGAGCCCTCAGTCAAGAAGATCCTGTCCCTATAGTAGATGATCTCAACCATCACCCTATATCTGTCATTTGTCACCTGTCCATCCAAAACCTCACAAGCAAATCTTTCCTTGGAGTACTCCACTAATAGTTGAGTCCTCCAATCTGCGTCCAAACTCATCAGAGACAACGTGGCTGGTCTGCGTGAAAGTGCATCAACCACCACGTTGTTCTTTCCTTTGACATACTCGATGTCAAAGTAGTAGGCTTGGATCTTGCTGACCCACTTCTACTGCCTCTCTTGTAGCTGTTTCTGCTCTAAGAAAAACGTGAGGTTGTTGTGGTCAGTCTTCACCCTGAACCTGTTACCTACCAGGTACTGCGGGAATTTGGCCAATGCATGCATGATGGCCAGCATCTTCTTGTCGTATATGACATACAACTGCTCATGTGGAAGGAGCTTCCGACTCTCAAAAGCTATAGGGTGGCCTCCCTGCATCAACATTGCGCCAATCCCCTCTCCTGATGCATCACACTCCAGAACGAATGGCTGCGTGAAGTCTGGCAATGCTAGCACTTGACAACTGCTCATCACCTCCTTGAGCCTGTCAAAGGCTTGCTGCGCTGTGTCTATCCAACTGAATGCCCCCTTCTTCGTCAGATCTGTAAGGGGTGCAGCAAGCTGAGAGAAACTCTTGATGAACTTCCTGTAGTAGGTGCAGATACCCACAAACCCCTGAAGTTCCGTCACGTTTCTCGGCTCTGGCCAATCCCTGATGGCCCTGATCTTCTCCTCGTGGACCCTCACTCCGTCCACCCCTATGATGTGTCCCAGGTATAGCATCTCCGTCAACCCAAACTCACACTTGGAGAGCTTAGCATAGAACTGCTGCTCCTCCAAAATACGCAACACTGCCTCTATGTGCTGGAGATTCTCCTCCCATGTCCTGCTATATATCAATATGTCATCAAAGAAGACCAACACAAACTTCCTCAGGTGACTGCGGAAAATGTGGTTCATACATGACTGGAAGGTGGCTGGTGTGTTGGTTAGCCCGAAGGGCATCACCAAGAACTCAAAATGGCCATAGTGGCACCTGAAAGCGGTCTTGGGAATGTCCTGTTCCCTCTCGCGAATCTGATGGTACCCGGATCTCAAATCAATCTTTGAGAAGAACTATGCCCCTCTCAACTCATCCATCAGCTCGTCAATCCGTGGAATAGGGTACCTATTCTTCATGGTCTTTTTGTTCAGGGCCCTGTAATCAATGCACATCGTCAATGTGCCATCCTTCTTCTTCACCAACACTACCGAAGAAGCGAAAGGACTAGTGCTAGGCCGAATGTGTCCAAGAGCTAACAACTCGCGGATAGTTCGCTCGATCTCGTCCCGATAGGCCTTGGAGTGCCTATAGGGTGTGGTAATGACGACCTATATGCCCTGCTCTAGCTCAATCGTATGCTTAAATCCCCGATCTGGTGGCTGTCCTGGTGGTATCTCCCCAAACACCGTGGCATACCTGTCAAGGATGGTCTGTATCTGTGGATGAACTGTCTGCGCGGTAGTCCCTGCCTTTGATGCACGCAGCTCTACTGCCCACTCTATGTCTCCCTTCTGGAAGTCTGCCTCCATCCGGTGAGCTGAAACTGTCTGAGGTGGGTAAGTGTGCATGCCCCGTATCTTCTCATGCTTCCTAGTCTTCTTGTCATCCCACTCTGTCTCCAAAGCCTCCCAATCTGTGGTGACCTTCCCTAGAGTGATCATCCACTGTACACCTAATACCACATTGGTATCCGGTATGTTAACCACGAAAAAGTGGTCGGTCACTGTGTAGGTGCCCATCATCACTGCCAGCGCTGGGACATATCTGGCACACCGCATAGTCTGGTCTCCTGGGACCAAAACTGAAAACCCATCGAAGCTCTCTGTCTGTATGCCTCTCCACTCTACCATCTGTGCATTGATGAAGTTGTGGGTTGCCCCACTGTCCACCAGTACTGATACTCGCTGCCCTCGCACTGTACCTTGGACACGCAGCGTCAGATACTTGGGAACTCCTCGCAATGCTGCAAGGGTTCCTCCGGTAGGTGCAAACGCTGCACCTCCTGCTCCTGGTGGTGGAGGTGGCAAATGATCCTGCGCTGCATGGCTGCCCCCTGCCCCCACGTCACCATACTCATCTTCTTCACCGCTGCTCTCGGAGAAGACCTTGATATAATGTGTTTTGCCAGCCGCATATCTCTGTCCTAGTGCCCACGGCTCCTGACAGGTGAAACACAATCTCTTCTTCTTCAACTCCTTCCTGGCATCATCATCCAACTGTCCTCTACCCTGATTCCCCTTTGGAGGCGGAATCCTCACATCCTTCCCCTTAGGCTGGAAGGCCTGTCTCTGGGGTTAAGGCGTCCTGGTCCTGGGTAAGGCATCCTACAAGTCCCGTGTCCTGCCAACTGCGTCATGGAGTGTGGTCGGTCTAGTGGATCGGACCAATCCTGGAAGTGGCTCTGCTAGCCCATCAATGAACATGTAGATCATCTGTGCCACGGATAGATCTGGTACCATCACCGAAAGTCTCAGGAAATCTGAGATGTATGTATTCCGGACTCTCGGTCTGCTTGAGCCTCGTCAGCTCAACAAAGTGCTCCTTCGGATCCCTCCGATCAAATCTCTCTATCAACCTCCGGGTGAACTCGGCATATGCTGTCACTGTCGAGTGCCCAAGTGTAACCATCCCGTGGAACCACCAATCTTGGGCCTCGCCATCCAGATGCAGTGCTGCCACCTTGATGGCCTCCATCTCTGCCATCTGGTTGAGCTAGAAGTATATGTCCAGCTTCTCCACCCAAGCCTTTGCCGAACTGTTTGATGAACCATCAAACATAGGCAAATGGAACCTGCTCATCGTACGCTGAGTGTCTCCGTCATCATAATGCCGGTGTCCCCTATGATGGTCGCGGGGTCTGCTGTCCTGCTAGAGTTGGACAAAATCTCGAAATGAAAGGGCATCCCTGAACTCTTGCCCGTATGCTTAGTACTCAGCAAAGTAATCACCCATGTGGCCAGGTTCCTTCTCCTGCTGTGCTCCCGCCCCTGTGTCTGCAGCGAGAAAAGTGGGCATAGTGGAACGTGTGGGTGCATGAGATGCCATGTGCTGAGTGGCATCGTGCTTCTGCAAATGGTGGGATGTGCCTGATCCCTCACCAATCTGGAAACCCCTTGGGGTTTCAAGCTGCCTAGCCTCTACAGCAGTGAATCTTTGTCCCATCACCTCAATCTGCCTTGACAGATCCTGTATTGACTTGAGGAGCATTTCCCCAAACTTCTTCGTGTCACTATCATCTGCCATCGGTTCCTCCTGCTCTGCGTCCACTATTGGAACGCAGTCACCCTCTCTGTAGGTGATTTGCAACCTACGCTCTCGGTCACAGTACTTCCTACCTCTGTGGCAAATATACGGCTTCTCTTCCGGTGTCATAGACAACTTGCTCCACAGGCTGAGCCAGGTCTATGAGCTCTGATACCACTGTAATATCCCAAAGGGGAAATAGACAGTAATACAAAGCATACAACAAGATATATAGTGCTAGAAACAAATCATGAAGCAGATACACATGAAATAGAGAGAATGCTAAGCCATTTTATTATACTGAGAAATAGAAATAAGTACAAGAGGTGATCAGAATGATGGCACCTCGACTTGCACCAGGCAAGTGTAGGAATACTCTCATAATATCAATGGAAATGACTGCTCTCTATTGTAACTCGAAGCTGTTGAAATACTGCCTGCTGCTACTGCTAGAACAAAATGAGTATTTGGGGCTGCTCCCCTACTCGGAAAAATCTGATACTCCGGAATCGGTCTCTACTCACAATACCCAAAATATCCCAGATAGCATTTCTGAAATGGTCGACCCCCGAAAATGCCTCCCTTGAGGATCTACGCTATCCTCCCAAGGGCCACGCTGGTGCTGAATGCTACTCTCCAAAATATGGTCTCCCTCTCTCCCAAATGGCTCCAATAGGCAAGGGCTGGCCCCTTGCTCAATCCTCTGGCCTGAATCTTCCAAAATGGCCCCAATCCGGAGCTCTCCCAAAATGAACTGTGTCCCGCTCTCTCAAGACTGTGCAGTCCCTCTAAGCTCTGCTCCTCCACGAATGCAACCACCAATCCTCCTGCCAAAATGCTGATAGAAAACCTCACCCGAGCACGCACTCGAAGTCTCCCGGGGCTGAGGGTGGGATCTCCGCACAGAGACACCCGGTGTACTGAACAGTACTGCAGACAAGCGAAACAACCAGCGTGCTCCAAGTCGAAATGACAAGCTCAAGATGCATAAACATGAATGATCAAATGACGAGGCTCTTCTCCCTTTTATCACGATGGGCCTCTCTCAACCCCAGGCTCCACCATCTCCTACGTGTCCCTTGGCCCACGCTGCCCCTCTCAACTGCGTGAGGTAGGCCCCACACTGCCCACGTGGTCTGCGTTCTCCTCTCCCTGCGCTGTCCACTTGGCCACTAGGCCCCACTTCTTCAAATAAGATGTGAACTTTAGGGAAATATTTTATCCTAATTGAGTTATTCAATATTTCGCCCACTTTATTCATGCTCTGACTATAATAAGGCAAAATTGGTCAAAATTAATATTTCCAATTAGCTATCGCTAATTGGGAATATTACAGTTGTGGTGCACTCTCCTCTCATGTATTCTCTGGTGTTATGAGTTTTCTTGCAACATATGGATGGTATATGATATGCTAACCTCATGCTATGTTGATTAACTGCTTTATTGATATAGGCATCATATTATTTTGTATTATGCACTTGTTATGATTCAATTACTTAGCTATCCCGAACTCTTTCTCGATTGTTGAGTTTATTACTGATATGTGTGTGATCTTATTTAAGGTTTTGCTAACAATGTTTTTCTTAAGATTCATGCTTTAAAGTCTCTTCTTGCTATTCATGGTATCTGTTCTACAAGGCACTCATCAATGACTTGCTTGTGTTTATTAATGCTTATACGTGTGTTCGTTCAATAGGTCCCCTATTCATCTGAACCGACTTCAACTAACAAGATGGCAATCGAGCCTACATATCGGATGGGATCCCTAAACCAAACGGTGTAGAGTCTAATTGGGATTCTGTATCAGGGAGATCCCCTAACTATTGTCACTAAATTCCAGCCCGTCAATAGATTTGGCGCTAGGAGGAGGGCGTGTGTTGGTGCCTGACCTATTGAGTGAAGAAACGTACAAGCTTTAATAAACACAAGCAAGTAATTGATGAGTGCCTTGTAGAACAAATACCATGAATAGCAAGAAGAGACTTTAAAACATGAATATTAAGAGAAACATTGTGAGCAAAACCTATAGTAAGATCACACACATAGCAATAATAAACTTAACAATCGAGAAAGAGTTCACGACAACTAAATAATTGAATCATAACAAATGCATAATACAAAATAATATGATGCCTATATAAATAAAACAATTTATCAACATAGCATGAGGTTAGCATATAATATACCATCCATATGTTGCAAGCAAACTCATAACACCGAAGAATACATTAGAGGAGAGTGCACGACAACGCAAAGACGCTTTCATTTCATTGAGAAGATGATATTCATAGCACCACCATACAAGAGCCTTTCATCAGATCCAATAGTGAAAATCAGCGATTACTCCTTGTATTCACAAAAAGAGCACAAGTTCTCAAAAACAATATATCTCCAAAAAATAGTGCAAAGTCAAAAGTCTCTTACAAAATGACATTTATAGAATAGAGGGTGACTCTTGGGCTACCCATGACTCTTGGTCTCCCCATGAATCTTGGTCTCCCTCGTGACCTTTCGAATCCCTCATGATTCTCTAGACTCCTAAGCTTTTCTACTCTACTCTATCGTGCTATGCAACAAAAATGAACTGACTCTATGCTAATAATCTAGTGATTGACAAATCCGAGGCTTCAGTGTGTTGTTGCTCTTTGAGGTAGGTTTGCCATAGCTTGTAATCAACAACTATCGGGGCCAATTGTGGTAGGTCTTCACCATGTCCGTTGAGACACTCAAGAGCATCTAGAACTAGAGTACCTTTCTTGGCCTTGATTTGATTAGACAAGGTGTCCAACTTTTTCTATATTCTGATTGGTTCTACCACATACAATGGACCAAGAAATGTTTAGATTCCTTGCAATACCTACTCCTGGTTTCTAACTGTCCCTACTATCCAAGGAGAAGGTGCACCATAAACTTCGACCACTGACTCCAACTCACTGAGAAGATGATTGTATGAGGCAATGACTCTGTCCACATCCTTAGCCAACTTATTTCTTGATTGGGTATTCATGGGCAACTGCAGTTTATCATTATGAGTAGTGATCCAATCCTTCGTTGGAAGAGTTGTTGGGGCCTCTGGATACTTGTTGTTCCATTCATGGATGTTGTCCAGTGCCGTGGAGACCTCTTTTAGCCTGGAAGACTCTCTTTAGTGTCGGATTGTATAGCCAGAATAGGAGCCCCTGTATGATGTATCTTCATCATATCTTCACAAACTAACATCATGGCTCCTCCCAAGGTCTCGTTTTCCTCTCTTATTGAGGACGACAATTCTTTTATGCTTGAATGAGGTATGCGATGGGCTTTGTTGTCTTCTTCCAGTTTCCTCTTCTCTTCTTTTGCCTCGACAACCCTTTGTTTAGATGCATATAATCTGTTCTGTAGCTCTGCATTCTGTTTTCTCATCCTCCCAACATTCAATTCAGTCGCAGTCACGAAGGCAGTCCTTGCTGAGGCGATCATTTTAGGATTTACCGTAGTGTCCAGGACGATTTAATTTTCCGTAGACACGGATAAAGGTTCTGCTAGGTTCTTGGCATAACATTTTCTCCTCTGCTGCATGAACTTGCGGTTGACTTGATCAAAGGTGAGTCTGGTCAAGTCTAACACTTCTTCCTACACCTCATTTGGAATTCCTAGCTCTGAGGGGAGGGTATTCTCTAGTTATGGGAGTGGACGAAGGGATATCCAATGGATGTTGCTCCGCCTGTTCTTTGAGATTCTGTTGTTGTGCCAGAGCCTTTTCTGCTTCTCCTGCTCTCTTTTGTCTTCCTCTTCCTTTCTCCTTTTCTATGCTTCCAACCTTTTCTTTTCCTCTTCTTCTTTTCGCTTCTTCCTTCTTTCCTCTTGTTTCTTGCGCTTTTCCTGCGCTCTCTACTTTCGTTTCTTGTTCTCCTGCTCCTCGGATTTCCTTTGGTCTTCCTCCCGCTTATTTTTTTGTTCCTCGTATTCTTTCTTTCTCTTCTCCTCTGCTTGTTTCTTTGGTTGTTCCTCTTATTGTTGCTCTTCCTCCCACTGTTTTCTTCTTTCCTCACCTTCCTTTTCTTGTTGGTACTGACCTTCCGATTCTTGTGACCTTTCGAGCTCTGCTGCTCTCCTCTTTTTGAGCTCTTGTTTCTACCTTGCCACTGACGCATTTATTTGTTTCTAAAGTCTCGTCGTCTTCTTCCTCCCCTTGGCTGCTTGGGGGCTCTTCAACTTCTTTGCTTTTCTGCTTCTTTTGTTTTGCTGATGTCTCCCCTTGCTACTTCCTTTTCTTCATTGAAGTCGACATTTCTTGCAAGCTTACGTTCTCTTGAGAATGGCTGTCCTGCTCATCCTTATCTTCTAGTTCTTCATTCAGGCCAAGTCTTCGCTCTGCATTATACCAATTTCTTACCTCATCTTCGCGAGGATGTACAGTGTGCTGGTATGACCAATTGAAGTTGGCCTTCTTGTAGTGGGATGCCACTATTGCGTTAGGGTCATAGGTTCGATAGTTTAACACCAAGAAATTGAATCCCTTTATTTCTTCGGCTTCTGCTTCGACTTCCTTTAAGTTGTCCACTATGTATGCCCCGATAGTTAGAGGAAATGTTGCCCAAGGATTCTTCTTGCCTTTGCTTAATGTCTTTGAAAAGTTGGCCGTCATTTTGAAACATACCTTCTGCATTAGTAATTTGTTAGTGACAAACCTAGGAAGAGCATGGGGAGTTTTGTAGGAACCAAAGACCCTCACGAACATGCCATCTCATATCATGAACCAATTTTCCACCTTAGTGATAGTCTCCATGGATCTTTTTGACATACATGGTGGGTATTCTCCATGCAACAATCGGTACAACGGGGTGATGAATGCATCTGATATGGAGTCATGTTCCTTCTTATGATGCGAACCCTAGAAAACCCGCAAGTACCTGTGTATTGGCCCTCCTGTCTCCGCATTTCAGTTGTAACTCCAGTGGTCAAAGTGACACCAAGAATAGGCGACATCCATTAAATATGAGGCCATGTAAAACTCAGATGGTTGTCTTTCCTCTGGAACCTGTGCTGCAATAATATTGGTGCTTAACGCTGAGACTAAGATATTGGTCCAGTTGAAGATTGTTCCTTTGGTAGTGACCATATGCATTATAGGGACCCATGTCTCGTGAAAAGTGCTAATGTCGGCCTTGCCGTATAGTTTGCTCATCATGGCTGTAGTTGGTTGATATACTTTCCTTAAGCCTTTCATCTTATACAATTGGTCTTTCTTTGCCCGAAATTTAGAAGATCCTGCCACTAGCTCTTGACAGTGTTTTGGGCTGGAACCTTGTAATCTGCCATCCACCAGGAATTAAATGATTCTTCCTTTTCAGGCAGCCCGTAATATGTCATTATGTCTACTGAATGAATAGCTGTGAAAGGCTGTCTGACGTGGTTCCTTATCACCCACCTCGTGGTGTCCGTGTTATGCAAGATCTAGTCAATGACCTCTGCACATGGGAAGATAGGTGAGTGTGCCGTAACCTGGCGGAGTTTGGACCTTTTGATATTTATGTATACTAGAAAGTCGTCCTGGTCCTGTGGGATATCTGGGTTGGAGAACTATGAGAAAACATCATAGCAAGTCCACTTGGTGCTTTTGTTGTGGACACATGCGGTGTCTCCGTAAATGGGAGGCGACGACGAGATCTGATAACTCTCCTGCGTTCTGACCTTAGGACTCTTTTGACGATTCTTGATTACCTGTGGTACCATTTCCACGTCGCTCGGAAGAAGTCGTGTTCTTGTAGGGCTGCCCAGGGTCTCAAATGGTCCGCTGAACTGAACAAATCACTGAATGGCTCGAGTGACTATATATAAAAGGGTTGCATGTGCTGGCAATTAATGAGGTTTCAAGGGTCGCAAGTTCAGAGTTTTCTCCTTTCGTGATGATTGCGACTCTTGCGACCTTTGTGACCCCGTTTTGAGGTCGCGAGGGTCACAACTTTAGGGTTTGTCCACCTTGCGACCCTTTCGACCTTTGTGACCCTTACGACCCATTTCGGGTCCCTAGGTCGCGGGACTCGAATATCAAATGGATTGCGACCTTTGCGACTTAGCAACTTGTGCGAGGTCGCGACACGAGCGAAGGGTTGCAAATTTGAAAAACGCAAGTTAGCGACTTAACTTAGTCAAAAATTAAGAGGTCGCATGGTCTCAAGATTTAGGCTTAAAGATAGAGACTTGATGCGACCTAGACCTAAGCAGAAAATGTTGTCTCGAAACATCCTAAAGTTAGACTTGAGAAAGAGCTAAAAGCATGAAAGCCTGCTGGTAAGGGTCTGAAGTTGAGCTTTGGGATGCACGGGCTCAATGAATTTTGAAGGGTTAAAAATTTTGGAGGATTGTTGCAGCAGCTAGAACAATTGGTGATTCATTTATGTATACTAGGAAATCCTCCTGGTCCTATGGGATATCCGGGTTGGATAAATTTGAGAAAAAATCATACCAAGTCCACTTGGTGCTTTTGTTGAGGACACATGCAATGTCTCTGTAAATTGGAGACGGCGACGGGATTTGATAACTCTCCCGCATGCTGAACTCATGACTCTTTTGACAATTCCTGATCACCAGTGGTGCCATTTCGCCTCAGAAAGAGGAAATAGAAATGCAATCGAGTTCCACATCTCCTGGAAGAAGTCACACTTCTGTAGGGCTACCCAGTTTCTCAAACGCTCTGCTGGACTGAACAAATGACCGAATGGCTTGAGCGACGATATATAAAAAGGTTGCACGTGCGGGGAATTAATGAGGTTGCAAATTCATAATTTTCCCCTTTTGTGACGTTTGCAACCTTGCGATCCTTTTGAGGTCTTACTATTGGGGCATACATAATGGAGAACTTCAAGGAAGTTTAAGCAATGACGGAATAAATAAAGGGATTCCATTTCGTGGTGTTAAACTACTGAACCTATGACCACGACAGGATAGTGGAATCCCACTGCAAGAAGTCCAACTTCAATTGGTCATACCAACACACTGTACATCCTCACGAAGACGAGGTCAGAAACGGGTATAATGCAGAATGAAGAGTCGGCTCGGATGGGGAACTGGAAGATGAGGATGAGCAGGATGGGCATTCTCAAGAGAACGTAATCTTGCAAGAAAGGTCGACTTCAATGAAGAAAATGAAGAATCAAGGGGAGACATCAACGAAACAAAAGAAGCAGAAAAGCAAAGAAGTTGAAGAGTCCCCAAGAAGCCAAGGGGAGGAAGAAGATGACAAGACTTTAGAACAAAGAAATTTGTCCTTTGGCAAGGCAGAAGCAGGAGCTCAAAAGGAAGAGAGAAGAAGAACTCAAAAAGTCACAAGAATCAGAAGATCAACAATAGCAAGAAAAGGAAGGTGAGGAAGAAAACAGCGGGAGGAAGAGCAACAAAAAATGGCAACAAGAAAAGGAACAATTAAAGAAACAAGAAGAGGAGTAGAAAAAGAAAGAAGAGGAGGAACAACAAAAGAAGTGGGAGGAAGAGCAGAGGAAAGCCAAGGAAGAGGAGAAGAAGAAACAAGAGCAGAGAGCGCAAGAAACAAGAGGAAATAATTAGGAAAAAAGAAGAAGAACATGAAAAGAAGAGGCTGGAAGCAGATAGAAGGAGAAAGGAAGAGGAAGACAAAAGACAACAAGAGGAGGCTAGCAAAGTAGTAGAAGAGTTCATGGCACAACAACAACATCTCAACGAACAGGTAGAGCTACCTCCATTGGATATCCCTCCATCCACTCCCATTACTGGAGGACACCTTCCCCTTAGAGATCTAGGCCTTCTAGATGAGGGATAGGAAGAAGTGTCAGACTTGAAGAAGCTTACCTTTGATCAAGTCAACCACAAGATCATGCAGGAGAGGAGAAAACTTTACGCTAGGAACCCAACAAAACCTTATCCGTGTCTACGGAAAAGTAAATCATCCTGGACACTATGGTAAATCCTAAAATGATTGCCTCAGCACGGACTTCCTTCATAACTGCAACTGAATTGAATGTTGGGAGGATGAGAAGACAGAATGAGAAAACAAACTATATGCATTTGAACAATGGGCTTCCAAGGTGGAAGAGGAGAAGAGGAATCTAGAAGAAGAAAACATATCCCTTCGCCTAGCTCATTCAGGAATAAAATAATTGTAGTCCTCAATAAGAGAAGAAACCGAGACCTTGGGAGGAGCCATGACATTAGTTTATGAAGATATGATGAAGTTACATCATACAATTGCTCTTATCCCGGCTATACAATCTGACAATAAAGAGAAGTCTTCCAGGCTAAAGGAAGCCTCCATGACACTGGACAACATCCATGAATGGACCAATAGGTATCCGAAGGCCCCAACAACTCTTCCAAAGAAGGATTGTGTCACTACTTAGAATGATAAAGTGCAGTTGCACATGAAGATCCAATCACGAGATAAGTTGGCTAAGGATGTGGACAGAATCCATACTTCATACAATCATATTCTCAGCGTGTTGGAGTCATTGGTTGAAGTTCATGGTGTACCTTCTCTCGAGACAGTAGGGACAGTTAGAAACCATGAGGAGGTATTGCAAGAAATCCAAAAATTACTTGGTCCATTCAAGCAAGCCTCAACTCAGGCGATTTGCAGGTGGCAAAGGAAAGTATCAAGCATATGTGTTGGAACCGGTCAAAATATACAAAAAGTTGGCAACCTTGTCTAATCAGATCAAGGCCAAGAAAGGTACTCTAGTCCCAGATGCTTTCGTGTGCTTCCATAGACATGGTGAAGAACTGGCACAACTGGCCTCGATAGCTGCTGATTACAAGGTGTGGCAAACCTACCTCAAAGAGTAGCAACACATTGAGGCCCCAAATTTGTCAATCACTAGATTTTTATCATAGAGTCAGTTCATTTTTTGTAGCATGCCCTGATAGAGTAGAGTAGCAAAATTAGGGGTCTAGAGAATCACGAGGGACTCGAAAGGTCATAGGTAGCTCAAAGGTCACGAAGGAGACCAAGAGTCATGGGTAACCCAAGAGTCACGATGTATTCTATAAATACATCCTCATGTCATTTTGTAAAGGAATTTTGGCTTTGGATTATTTTTGGAGATATATTGTTTTTGAGAACTTGTGCTCTTTTTGTGAATACAAACAATAATAGCTGATTTTCACTATTGGATCCGATGAAAGGCTCTTGTGTGGTGGTGCTATGAATATCGTTTTCTCAATGAAATGAAAGCTTCTTTGAGTTGTGGTGCACTCTCCTCTCATGTATACTCCGGTGTTACTAGTTTTCTTGCAACATATGGATGGTATATGATAGGCTAACCTCATGCTATGTTGATAAATTGCTTTATTGATATAGGCATCGTATTATTTTGTATTGTGCACTCATTATGATTCAATTACTTAGCTATCGCGAACTCTTTCTCGATTGTTGAGTTTATTACTGCTATGTATTTGATCTTATTTAAGGTTTTGCTAACAATGTTTTTCTTAAGATTCATGCTTTAAAGTCTCTTCTTACTATTCATGGTATGTGTTCTACAAGGCACTCATCAATTACTTGCTTGTGTTTATCACTGCTTGTACATTTGTTCGCTCAATAGGTCAAGCACCAACACACACCCTCCTCCTAGTGTCGAATCTGTTGATGGTTTGGAATTTACCGACAACAGTTAGGGGATCTCCCTGATGTAGAATCCCAATTAGAATCTACACCGTTTGGTTTAGGGATCCCATTCGGTATGTAGGCTCGATTGCCATGAATAGCAAGAAACATGAATATTAAGAGAAAATTTGTTTGCAAATCCTTTAGTAAAATCACACACATAGCAATAATAAACTTGACAATCGAGAAAGAGTTCGCGACAACTAATTAATTCAATCATAACAAGTGCACAATACAAAATAATATGATGCCTATATCAATAAAGCAATTTATCAACATAGCATGAGGTTAGCATAAAATATACCATCCATATGTTGCAAGCAAACTCACAACACCGAAGAATACATGAGAGGAAAGTGCACCACAACTCAAATAAGCTTTCATTTCATTGAGAATACGCTATTCATAGCACCACCATGCAAGAGCCTTTCATCGGACCCAATAGTGAAAATCAGCTATTACTCCTTGTATTCACAAAAAGAGCACATGTTCTCAAAAATAATTTATCTCCAAAAAATTGGCCAAAGCCAAAAGTCCCTTACAAAATGACATGAGGGTGTATTTATAGAATAGAGGGTGACTCTTGGGCTACCCATGACTCTTGGTCTCCCTCGTGACCTTTGAGCTACCTATGACCTTTCGACTCCCTCGTGTTTTTCTAGACTCCTAATCTTTTCTACTCTACTCTATCGTGCTATGCATAAAAAATGAACTGACTCTATGCTAATAATCTAGTGATTGACAAATCTGGTGCTTCAATGTGTTGTTGCTCTTTGAGGTAGGTTTTCCATAACTTGTAATCAACAACTATCGGGGCCAGTTGTGGCAAGTCTTCACCATGTTTGTGGAGGCACTAGAGAGCATCTAGAACTAGAGTACATTACTTGGCCTTGATCTGATTAGACAAGGTGTCCAGCTTTTTCTATATTCTGGCCAGTTCTACCACGTACAATGGACCAAGAAATGTTTAGATTTCTTGCAATACCTACTCCTGGTTTCTAACTGTCCCTACTATCCTGAGAGAAGGTGCACCGTGATCTTCAACCACTGACTCCAACCCGCTGAGAAGACGATTGTATGAGGCAAGGACTCTCTCCACATCCTTACCCAACTTATTTCGTGAATGGATATTCATGTGCAATTTGTAATGTCCCCAACGGGAAATAAACAGTAATACACAGAAAAACGACAAGCAGCTATATAGGACAAAATGCCGGAACTAGAATATGGAACAAATACACAGAAAATGCCAGAACACTAAGCCATTTTATTAATCTGAGAATATATGTATATGGGTACAAAGATAATCAGAATGAGTGCACCTATCCTTGCTCTAGGCAAGTGGAGACCCTCTCAGAATAAGAAATGGCTGCAACAGAGACTGCGTCCTAGCTGACTGGAGAAACTGCCGTAAACTGCTGCTCCTGGAAAGAACTGGAACTAGAGGCTGATCCCCTCGCCGGAATGAGCTAAAAATCTATAGATCACCTGTACTTGCTGCTCCGGACAAAACCCAAAAACCATATACCAAACGGACCACCTCCAAAAATCACCCCCAGAAACCCTCCTCCTACAAAAACGCTGTGCCTCCAGGAACAGCGCAGAAGCTCAAGAAACACGCTGAGAAAAGGGCCTGAATCCTCCTGCAAAACCTCCGGCTGAAATGGCAACCTCCTCGAGGCTGAAAAACGCTGAAACCACTGCCAAATCACCACACAACAACGTTGCTCAACAAAGACTGCGTCCTCCCTGCTGAAACTGCGTCCTCTCTCCTGGACTGCGCAGTCACTCCAAGAGACCAACTCCTCTGCAACGTCCACCCGAAAATCCACCGCAAACCACCTATAGAAACTGAAGGAAAGACCTTGCTCGAGCAGGCACTCGAAGTCCCCCGGAGCCAAGGGTGAGATCTCCGACCGGAGACACTCAGTTCGCACTAAACAGTGCTGCAGACCGACTAAACAACCGGCGTGCTGAAGTAGACAGAAGTCTAGCTCTCAATATCAATAACATATCAATAATGCAAAATGGAGTGAAACCCCCACCTTTTATAGTGCTAGCTCCCTCAAAACCCTAACTGCGTCCTTGAGTTCCTCCTTGACCTGCGCAGTTACCTTAGGAGTTTACGTGAGGCCTCTCTCATGTGTGTGTGGACCCCCAAGGCTTCCCCTTTAAGTTACAACGTTGTCTCTACTAGGGAAACACTTTATTTTATTTAAGTGAGTTAGACCCCTTTTCTCACTTTTATTTATTAATTAACTATAGTCGGCAAAACTATACAAAAATCAAATATTCCAATTAGCGGTGCTAATTAGGAATATTACACAATTGCAGTTTATCATTCTGAGTAGTGATCCAATCCTTCGTTGGAAGAGTTGCTGGGGCCTCTAGATACCTGTTGGTCCATTCATGGAGGTTGTCCAGTGCCGTGGAGGCCTCTTTTAGCCTGGAAGACTCCTCTTTAGTGTCGGATTGTATATAGCCAGAATAGGAGCCCTTGTATGATGTAACTTCATCATATCTTTGTAAACCGACGTCATGGCTCCTCCCAAGGTCTCGTTTTCCTCTCTTATTGAGGACTACAATTCTTTTATGCTTGAATGAGGTATGCGATGGGCTATGTTTTCTTCTTCCAGTTTCCTCTACTCTTCTTTTGCCTTGGCAACCCTTTGTTTAAATGCATATAGTCTGTTCTGTAGCTCTGCATTATGTTTGCTCATCCTCCCAACATTCAATTCAGTCGCAGTCACGAAGGCAGTCCCTGTTGAGGCAATCATTTTAGGATTTACCGTAGTGTCCAGGATGATTTAATTTTCCGTAGACCCGAATAAAGGTTCTGCTAGGGCGTGACATTTTCTCATCTCCTGCATGAACTTGCGGTTGACTTGATCAAAGGTGAGTCTGGTCAAGTCTAACACTTCTTCCTGCGCCTCATTTGGAATTCCTAGCTCTCTGAGGGGAAGGTGCTCTCCAGTGATGGGAGTGGAGGAAGGGATATCCAATGGAGGTAGCTCCACCTGTTCTTTGAGATGTTGTTGTTGTGCTAGGGCCTCATCTGCTTCTTTGCTAGCCTCCTCTTGCTCTCTTTTGTCTTTCTCTTCCTTTCTCCTTTTCTATGCTTCCAACTTTTTCTTTTCCTCTTCTTCTTCTTTTCGCTTCTTCCTTATTTCCTCTTGTTTCTTGCACTCTTCCTGCACTCTCTGCTCTTATTTCTTCTTCTCATGCTCCTTGTCTTTCCTTTGCTCTTCCTCCTGCTTATTTTGTAGTTCCTCCTATTCTTTCTTTCTCTGCTCCTCTACTTGTTTCTTTGGCTGTTCCACTTATTGTTGCTCTTCGTCCCACTGTTTTCTTCTTTCCTCACCTTCCTTTTACTGACCTTCTGATTCTTGTGACCTTTTGAGCTCTTCTTCTCTCTTCTTTTTGAGCTCTTGTTTTTGCCTTGCCACTGACGCATTTATTTGTTCTAAAGTCTCGTCATCTTCTTCCTCCCCTTGGCTGCTTGGGGACTCTTAAACTTCTTTTCTTTTATGCTTCTTTTGTTTCGTTGATGTCTCCCCTTGCTACCTCCTTTTCTTCATTGAAGTCAACCTTTCTTGCAAGCTTACGTTCTCTTGAGAATGGCCTTCCTGCTCATCCTCATCTTCTAGTTCCTCATTTAGGCCGAGTCTTTGCTCTGCATTATACTAGTTTCTTACCTCATCTTTGCAAGGATGTACAGTGTGTTGGTATGCCCAATTGAAGTTGGCCATCTTGTAGTGGGATGCCACTATTTTGTCAGTGTCATAGGTTCGATAGTTTAACACCAAGAAACTGAATCCCTTTATTTCTTCGGCCTCTGCTTCGACTTCCTTGAAGTTGTCCACTATGTATGCCCTGATAGTAAGAGGAAATGTTGGCCAAGGTTTCTTCTTGCCTTTGCTTAATGTCTTTGAAAAGTTGATTGTCATTTCGAAACATACCTTCTGCAATAGTAATTTGCTAGTGACAAACCTAGGAAGATCATGGGGAGGTTTGTAGGAACCAAAGACCCTGACGAACGTGCCTCGTATCATCAACCAATTTTCCACCTTAGTGATAGTCTCCATGGATCTTTTTGACATACATTGTGGGTATTCTCCGTGCAACAATCGGTACAACGAGGTGATGAATGCATCTGATATGGAGTTATGTTCCTTCTTATAACGCGAACCCGAGAAAACTTGCAAGTACCTGTGTATTGGCCCTCCTATCTCCACATTTCAGTTGTAACTCCAGGGGTCAAAGTGACACGTGGAACAGGCGACATCCATTAAATATGAGGCCATCTAAAACTCAGATGGTTGGCTTTCCTCTGGAACCTGTGCTGCAATAATGTTGGTCCTCAACGTTGAGACTAAGGTATTGGTCCAGTTGAAGATCGTTCCTTTGGTAGCAACCATATGCGTTATAGGGACCCATGTCTCGTGAAAAGTGCTAATGTCGGCCCTGCCGTATAGTTTGCTCATCATGGCTGTTGTGGGTTGATATACTTTCCTTGAGCCTTTCCGCTTATACAATTGGTCTTTCTTTGCCCAAAATTTAGAAGGATCCTCCCACCAGCTCTTGACAGTGTTTTGGGCTGGAACCTTGTAATCTTTTAGCCACCAGGAATTAAATGATTTTTCCTTTTCGGGCAACCCGTAATATGTCATTATGTCTATTCAATGAATAGCTGTGAAAGGTTGCCCGACGTGGTTCCTTATCACCCACCTCGTGGTGTCCGTGTTATGGAAGATTCAGTCAATGACCTCTGCACATGGGAAGATAGGTGGGTGTGCCGTAACCTGGCTGAGTTTGGACCTTTTGATATTTATGTATACTAGGAAGTCCTCCTGGTCCTGTGGGATATCTAGGTTGGAGAACTATGAGAAAACATCATAGCAAGTCCACTTGGTGCTTTTGTTGAGGACACATGCGGTGTCTTCGTAAATGGGAGGCGATGACGAGATCTGATAACTCTCCTGCGTGCTGACCTCAGGACTCTTTTGACGATTCTTGATTGCTGGTGGTGCCATTTCCCCTCAGAAAGAGGAAATCGAAACGCAATTGAGATGCACGTCGCTTGGAAGAAGTCACGTTCTTGTAGGGCTGCCCAGGCTCTTGAATGGTCCACTGAACTGAACAAATTACTGAATGGCTCGAGTGACTATATATAAAAGGGTTGCACATGCAGGCAATTGATGAGGTTTCAAGGGTCGCAAGTTCAGAGTTTTCTCCTTTTGTGACGTTTGCGACTCTTGCGACCTTTGTGACTGTTTTGAGGTTGCGAGGGTTGCAACTTCGGGGTTTGTCCACCTTGCGACCCTTTCGACCTTTGTGTGTAATATCCCATTTCGGGGATATCTCTAAAACACAAACAAACTCCAACCAGAGATGGACTGGGAGGGCGTTTACCAGATATTTCACCTCTGAGAAGAGAGTGAGATCTGGAGGCTACCTGGCCCTTTCCAAACTCTGTCTAAGAGTATGAGATAAACACGCCAAGTGGTATAGAACTAGAATGCCCGAAAATACATAAAGATAACAGTAAAGCAGATATACAATAGCATAGATAGAATGTATGGCAAATCATCCAGAAATATAGAGAGAGAAAGCTAAGCCATTTTATTATATTGAGAAATATAATGAAGTATAATAGGTGATCAGAGTGATGGCACCTAGATTTGCTCAAGGCAAGTGAAGAAATACTCTCAGAATATCCAAGAAATGGTTGCTCTCTAAACTGCGTCCCAGATGCTGGAAAACTGCCGTGTAGCTGCTACTGCTGAAATGAACTGATGACTTGGGGCTGATCCCCTTGCCAGAATGAGCTGAAAATCTGGAATCCCCCTCTATTCACCAACCGCAGCAAAACCCAGAAATCATATCTGAAATGGCTGACCCCCAAAAATCACCCCCTTGGGGAATTACGCTGCCCTCCAAGGCTCTGCGCAGAGGCTGAATAGAAACAACTGAAATACGGCCTCAAACTCCACCAAAATCCTCCCAAAGGCAAAGGCTAATCCTCTGCTCAATCTCCAGGCTCAAAACCCCTGCAAGAAACTCAATCCGGAGCTCCTCCTGAATGGACTGCGTCCTCCCTCTCAATGACTGCACAGTCTCTGAATGCACAGCTCCACAACAAAACCCAAACACCAATCATCCCACAAAATGCTGAAGAAACTACCTTGCCTGAGCAGGCACTCGAAGTCCCCCGTGGCTAAGGGCCAGATCTCCGATCGGAGACTCTCAATGCACTAAACAATGCTGCAGACAGGTTAAACAGGCAGCCTGCTCAAGAAGTCAAAACGACCAGCTCAATATCATCAACAACGAATAATCAAAATGAGGAGGCTCTCCCCTCTATATAGCACGAGCCCCTCTCAACCCTAAGGCTCACCTCCTCCAATGTTGCCATGTGCTCCCTCTTGGCCTGCGTAGTCCCTCCATGTGTCTACGTGGGTCCCCTCTCTGCATGGTCTCTTGGCCACCATGGTTCACTTAAGTTACAACGTTGTGCTACTAGGGAGTGAACTTTTATTTCTAAAGTGAGTTATGTCTTCTTTACTCGCCTTTTTATTTATGAATAAACTATAGACGGCAAAATTGAGGAAAATTGAATATTCCAATTAGCCATAGCTAATTAGGAATATTACAGTCTCCCCCGACAAAATGTTGCTTGTCCTCAAGCAACTGAAGTGATGGACGCTGCAAATTTTTTTCACTCTCCCAAGTGGCATCCTCATTTGGCAAATTCTTCCACCTCACCAAGAATTCCCGAACTGTCCTGCTCCGTAGCTGCCTCTCCCTGGTATCAATAATAGCCTCTGGCTGCAACACCAAATGCCCCTCATCATCCGTCGGTGGTAGCTCATCTGTCATTGTCACCTGCTACCCCAGTGCCTTCTTCAGGCATGATACATGAAAAACGTTATGAATCTTGCTGCCATGGGGGAGCTCCAACTCATATGAAACCTGTCCAATCCGGCGTATCACCCTATATGGCCCGTAAAAGCGGGGCTTGAGGTTTTCAACTCCCTTCTGCTTCAGTGACGACTGTCGCTATGGTTGTAATCGTAGGTAGACCAAGTCCTCTGCCTCAAATTGTCTCTCCACCCGACCCCTGTCAGCATACAGCTTCTGCTGGTTTTGTGCTGTAGCCATATTGTCCTTGAGAGCTCGGAGAATATCTTGACTCTCTTGGATCCAAATCTTGGCTCTTGGAGCCTTACTAGCACCAAACATCACATCAGCAAAAGATAAAGAATGATACCCATACAAAGCATAGAATGGTGACATACTAATGGACATGTGATGTGTAGTGTTGTAGCAGTACTCCCCCAGATGCAACCACTTCAGCCATGCTTGCTGCTGTCCACTGACATAGTTACGCAAGTAGCCCTCCAACCACTTGTTAACTATCTCCATCTGTCCATCCGTCTGTGGGTGATCACTGGTACTTGGTCAACTCTGTCCCCACTAACCAGAAAAACTCTTGCCAAAATCCGCCCATGAAGCGGCTGTCCCTGTCACTAATGATGGTCTTAGGAAGACCATGTAGCCTGAAAACCTCTCTGAAGAATAGCTCAGCCACCTGTGCTGCTGTGTAGTGTGCGGATATGGTGAAAAAATGCGCATACTTTGTCAGCCGATCAACGACGACAAAGATACAATCCTTGCCTTGCACCATGGGAAACCCTGTGATGAAGTCCATCGAAATACTCTCCCATTTCCCCTCCGGAATGGAAAGAATCTGCAATAATCCTGCGGGATGGCTCATCTGCCCCTTGTTCCTCTGGCAAACATCGCACTCCCTGGTGTGCTGGAGTACGTCCCTCTTGAGGCCCTTCCATGATAACCTCTCTCTAATGGCGCTGTAGGTCTTGGTAAACCCTTGATGGCCGGCGAAAGGTGAATCATGTGATGCCTGAAGGATCTTCTTCTTGAGCTGAGATCCCTCAGTCAAGAAGATCTGGTCCCTGTAGTAGATGATCTCATCGACCACCCTGTACCTGTCATCCACCACCTGTCCATCCAGAACCTCACATGCAAATCTATCCTTGGAGTACTCTACTAAAAGTCGAGCCTTCCAATCTGTATCCAAGCTCATAAGAGACAACGTGGCTGGTCTACGTGAAAGGGCATCTGTTACCACATTGTTCTTACCCTTGACATACTCAGTGTCAAATTCATATGCCTGGATCTTACTGATCCACTTTTACTGCCTCTCCTGTAGCTGCTTCTGCTCCAAAAAGAACCTGAGGCTGTTGTGATCAGTCCTCACCCTGACCCTGTTCCCTACCAAATACTGTTGGAATTCGGCCAATGCATGCATAATGGCCAACATCTCCTTGTCGTATATAGAATAGAACCTCTTGTGTGAAAGGAGCTTCCGACTCTCAAAGGCTATAGGGTGACCTCCTTGCATCAATACTGCGCAGATCCCCTCTCCTGACGCATCACACTCCAAAACAAATGGCTGCGTAAAATCTGGCAATGCAAGCACTGGGTAGCTGCTCATCACCTCCTTGAGCCTATCAAAGGCTCGCTGCGCTATATCCGACCAACTGAATGCCCCCTTCTTCGTCAAATCTGTAAGGGGTGCAGCAAGCTGTGAGAAACTCTTAACGAACTTCCTGTAATAAGTACAAATGCCAATGAATCCTCAAAGTTCTGTCACATTCCTCGGCTCCGGCCAATCTCTGATGTCCTTGATCTTCTCCTCGTGGACTCTCACTTCGTCCACCCCTATGATATGTCCCATGTACAACATCTCCGACAACCCAAAATCGCACTTGGAGAGCTTGGCATAGAACTGCCGCTCCTCCAAAATGCGCAACACTGCCTCAATGTGTTGGAGATGCTCCTCCCAAGTCTTGCTGTAAATGAGGATATCATCAAAGAACACCAGCACAAACTTCCTTAAGTGACTGCAGAATATGTGATTCATGCAAGACTGGAATGTCGCTGGTGCGTTAGTTAGCCCGAAGGGCATCACCAAAAACTCAAAGTGCCCATAGTGACACCTGAAGGCAGTCTTGGGAATGTCCTGTTCCCTCACGTGAATCTGATGGTACCCCGATCTCAAATCAATCTTTGAGAAGAACCGGGCTCCTCTCAACTCATCCATCAACTCATCGATCCTGGGTATAGGGTACTTGTTCTTCAGGGTCTTCTTGTTCAGGGCCCTGTAGTCAATAGACATCCTCAAAGTGCCATCCTTCTTCTTCACCAACACCATGAAAGAAGCAAAAGGGCTCGTGCTCGGCCGGATGTGCCCAATAGCCAACAACTCCTGGATGGCCCGCTCAATCTCATTCCGATAGGCTTTGGGATGCCTATAGGGTGTGGTAATCAGTACCTGAATACCCTGATCCAACTCAATAGTGTGCTCAAACCTCCGATTCGGCGGTCGGCCTGGTGGTATATCCCCGAACACTGTGTCATACCTATCAAGGATGGCTTGTATATCAGGATGAACGGCCTGACCGGTAGTCGCTGCCTCTGATGCCCGCAACTCAACCGCCCACTCTATGTCTCCCTTCCGGAAATCTGCCTCCATCCGGTGAGCCGAAACACTCTGAGGTGGGTAATTGTGCATCCCGCGGATCTTCTCATGTTTCCCGGTCTTCTTATCATCCCACTCCATCTCCAAGGCCTTTCAATCTGTGGTGACCTTCCCAAGAGTAATCAACCACTGAACACCCAATACCACATTGTTATCCGGTATGTTGACCACGAAAAGGTGGTCGGTCACGGTGTAGGTACCCATCGTCACTGCCAACTCTGGAACATACCGGGCACACTGCATCGTCTGAGCTCTTGGGACTAAAACTGAAAATCCATCGAAGCTCTCGGTCGGTATACCTCTCCGCTCAACCATCTGTGCATTGATGAAGTTGTGGGTTACCCCACTGTCAACCAAAACTGATACTCGTTGACCACGTACTGTCCCCCGTACACGCAACATCAAATACTTAGGAACTCCTCGCAATGCTGCAAGGGTCCCCCTAGTGGGTGCAAAAGCTGCACCTCCTGCTCCTGGAGGTGGTGGTGGAAACTGATCCTGGGCTGTCTGACTGTCTCTTGCCTCCATGTCATCCTCCTCATCCTCTTCCCCGCTACTCTCGGAGAAGACCTCAATGAAGTGTGCTTTGCCAGCAGCACATCTATGTCTCGGTGCCCACGGCCCCTGACAAGTAAAGCACAACCGTTTCTTTTTCAGCTCCCTCCTGGCATCATCATCTGTCTGTGCCCGTCTTGGATTCCCCTTTGGAGGTGGAATCCTCACATCCTTCCCCTTGGGCTAGAAGCCCTGTCTCTGGGGGTAAGGTGTCCGAGTCCTGGGCAATGCATCCTGCAAATCCTGGGTCCTGCTAATAGCATTCTGGAGGGTGGCTAGTCTAGTAGACCTGATTAGACCCCGAAGTGGCTCTGCTAACCCCTCCACAAACATATAGATCATCCGTGCCGTGGATAGATCTGGCACCATGACTGAAACCCTCAAGAAGTCTGCAATGTTAGCCTCTTGGCTCCCGGTCTGCTTGAGCTTCGTGAGCTCAACAAAGTGCTGTTCCGAATCCCTCCAGTCAAATCTCTCTATCAACCTCCTGGTAAACTCGGCATATTTCGTCACTGTAGAATGTCCGAGTGTAACCATCCCATGAAACCACTAGTCCTAGGCCTCACCATCCAAATGTAATGTCGCCACGTTGATGGCCTCCGTCTCCAACATTTGGTTAAGCTGGAAATAGATGTCCAGCTTCTCCACCCACAACTTTGCTGAACTGTTTGATGAACCATCAACCATAGGCAAGTGGAATCTGCTAACTATGCGGTGGGTATCTCTGTCATGATAATGTCGGTGCCCTCTATGATGGTCGCGGGGTCTACTGTCCCGCTGAAGCTGAACAAAATCTCTGAACGAGAGAGCATCCCTGAACTCCTGCCAATAGGCCTGATACTCTGCAAAATAATCACCCATATGTCCGGGCTCTGCCTCCTGTTGGGCTCCTGCCCCTGTGTCTGCTCCCAAGAAAGTGGGCATGGTAGAGCGTGTAGGTGCATGTGAAGCCATCGGCTGAGTAGTATCACGCTGAGTAGCACCATGCTCCAGCAAATGGTGGGATGTACCCGATCCCTCTCCTACCTGGAAAACCCTTGGGGTCTCACGTTGTCTCGCCTCCACAGCAGTGAATCTCTGACCCATCACCTGAATCTGTCTCGCTAGATCCTGCACTGATTTGAGGAGTGCCTCCCCAAACTGTTTTGCCTCGCTATCATCTGCCATCGGCTCTCTCTGCTCTGAATCTAGCACAGGCTCCTTCTGCTTTGCATCTGTCACCGACGCCTCCTGTTCTGTGTCCACCACCCGAACACAGTCTCCCTCTCCATAGGTGTTCTCCAAGCTACGCTCACGATGTCTGTACTTTCTGCCTCTATAACAAATGTATGGCCTCTTCCCCGGTGTCATAGACAACTAGCTCCACAGGTTGAGCCAAAACTATGCTCTGATACCACTGTAATATCCTGTTTCGGGGATATCTCGAAAACACAAACAAACTCCAACCAGAGATGGACTGGGGGGGCGTTTACTAGATATTTCACCTCTGAGAAGAGAGTGAGATCTGGAGGCTACTTGGCCCTTTCCAGACTTTGTCTAAGACTATGAGATAAACACGCCAAGTGGTATAGAACTAGAATGCCCGAAAATACATAAAGATAACAGTAAAGCAGATATACAATAGCATAGACAGAATGTACGGCAAATTATCCAGAAATATAGAGAGAGAAAGCTAAGCCATTTTATTATATTGAGAAATATAATGAAGTACAATAGGTGATCAGAGTGATGGCACCTAGACTTGCTCAAGGCAAGTGAAGAAATACTCTCAGAATATCCAGGAAATGGCTGCTCTCTGAACTGCGTCGTAGCTGCTGGAAAACTGCCGTATAGTTGCTACTGCTGAAATGAACTGATGACTTGGGGCTGATCCCCTTGCCGGAATGAGCTGAAAATCTGGAATCCACCTCTACTCACCAACCACAACAAAACCCAGAAATCATATTTGAAATGGCTGACCCTCGAAAATAACCCCCTTGGGGAATTACGCTGCCCTCCAAGGCTCTGCACAGAGGCTGAATAGGAACAAATGAAATACGGCCTCAAACTCCACCAAAATCCTCCCAAAGGCAAAGGCTGATCCTCTGCTCAATCTCCCGGCTCAAAACCCCTGCAAGAAACTCAATCCGGAGCTCCTCCTGAATGGACTGCGTCCTCCCTCTCAATGACTGCGCAGTCTCTGAATGCACAGCTCCGCAACAAAACCCAAACACCAATCCTCCCACAAAATGCTGAAGAAACTACCTTGCTCGAGCAGGCACTCGATGTCCCTCGTGGCTAAGGGCGAGATCTCTGATCGGAGACACTCAACGCACTAAACAGTGTTGCAGACAGGCTAAACAACCAGCATGCTCAAGAAGTCAAAACGACTAGCTCAATATCATCAACAACGAATAATCAAAATGAGGAGGCTCTCCCCTCTATATAGCATGAGCCCCTCTCAACCATAAGGCTCACCTCCTCCAACGTTGCCACGTGCTCCCTCTTGGCCTGCACAGTCCCTCCATGTGTCTACGTGGGTCCCCTCTCTGCGTGGTCTCTTGGCCCCCATGGTTCACTTAAGTTACAACGTTGTGCTACTAGGGAGTGAACTTTTATTTCTAAAGTGAGTTATGTCTTCTTTACTCACCTTTTTATTTATGAATAAACTATAGACGGCAAAATTGAGCAAAATCGAATATTCCAATTAGCCATAGCTAATTAGGAATAT
This sequence comes from Pinus albicaulis, assembly GCA_034641835.2. Classification (NCBI taxonomy): domain Eukaryota; kingdom Viridiplantae; phylum Streptophyta; class Pinopsida; order Pinales; family Pinaceae; genus Pinus; species Pinus albicaulis. The sequence goes on from CM076579.1 coordinate 256,773,253, forward strand.
TACAGTCTCCCCTGGCAAAATGTTGCTTGTCCTCAAGCAACTGAAGTGATGGATGCTGCAAAATTTTCTCACTCTCCCAAGTGGCATCCTCATCCAACAAATTCTTCCACCTCACCAAGAATTCCCGGACTGTCCTGCTCCGTAGCTGCCTCTCCCTGGTATCAATAATAGCCTCTGGCTGCAACACCAAATGCCCCTCATCATCCGTGGGTGGTAGCTCATCTGTCACTGTCACGTGCTGCCCCAGTGCCTTCTTCAGGCATGATACATGAAAGACGTTATGAATCTTGCTGCCTTGGGGCAGCTCCAACTCATATGCAACCTGTCCAATCCAGCGTATCACCCTGTATAGCCCGTAAAAGCGAGGCTTGAGCTTTTCAGCTCCCTTCTGCTTCAGTGACGACTGTCAGTATGGCTGTAATCATAGGTAGACCAAGTCCCCTACCTCAAAATATCTCTCCACCCGACCCCTGTCAGCATACAGCTTCTGCTGGTTTTGCGCTGTAGCCATATTGTCCTTGAGAGCTTGGAGAATATCCTGACTCTCTTGGATCCAAATCTTGGCTCTTGGAGCCTTACTAGCACCAAACATCACATCGGCAAAAGATAAAGAATGATACCCATACAAAGCATAGAATGGTGACATACCAATGGACATGTGATGTGTAGTGTTGTAGCAGTACTCCCCCAGATGCAACCACTTCAGCCATGCTCGCTGCTATCCATTAACATAGTTATGCAAGTAGCCCTCCAGCCACTTGTTAACTATCTCCGTCTATCCATCCGTCTCTTGGTGATAACTGGTACTCGGTGTCAACTTCGTCCCCACCAACCAGAAAAGCTCCTGCCAAAATCCGCCCATGAAGCGGCTGTCCCTGTCACTAATGATGGTCTTAGGAAGACCATGTAGCCTGAAAACCTCTCTAAAGAACAGCTCGGCCACCTGTGCTGCTGTGTAGTGTGCGGATATGGCGAAAAAATGCGCATACTTTGTCAGCCGATCAACGACGACAAAGATACAATCCTTGCCCTGCACCATGGGCAACCCTGTGATGAAGTCCATCGAAATACTCTCCCATTTCCCCTTCGGAATGGGAAGAGGCTGCAATAATCCTGCGGGATGGCTCATCTCCCCCTTGTTCCTCTGGCAAACATCGCACTCCCTGATGTGCTGGAGTACGTCCTCCTTGAGGCCCTTCCATGAGAACCTCTCTCTAATGGCCCTGTAGGTTTTGGTAAACCCCTGATGGCCGGCCAAAGGTGAATCATGTGATGCCTGAAGTATCTTCTTCTTGAGTTGAGATCCCTCAGTTAAGAAGATCCGGTCCCTGTAGTAGATGATCTCATCGACCACCCTGTACTTGTCATCCGCCACCTGTCCATCCAGAACCTCACATGCAAATCTGTCCTTGGAGTACTCTACTAAAAGTCGAGCCCTCCAATCTGTATCCAAGCTCATAAGAGACAATGTGGCTGGTCTACGTGAAAGGGCATCTGCTACCACGTTGTTCTTACCCTTGACATACTCAATGTCAAAGTCATATACCTGGATCTTACTAATCCACTTCTGCTGCCTCTCCTGTAGCTGCTTCTGCTCCAAAAAGAACTTGAGGCTGTTGTGATCAGTCCTCACCCTGAACTTGTTCCACACCAAATACTGCCGGAATTTGGCCAATGCATGCATAATGGCCAGCATCTCCTTGTCGTATATAGAATATAACATCTTGTGTGAAAGGAGCTTCCGACTCTCAAAGGCTATAGGGTGACCTCCCTACATCAATACTGTGACTTAACTTAGGCAAAAATTAAGAGGGCGCATGGTCGCAAGATTTAGGCTTAAAGACAGAGAGTTGATGCGTCCTAGACCTAAGCAAAAAATGTTGTCTCCAAACTTCGTAGAGTTAGATTTGAGAAAGAGCTGAAGGTAGGAAAGTCTGCTGGTAAGGGTCTCAATTTGAGCTTTGGGATGCACGGGCTCCAAAAATTTTGAAGGGTTAAAAATTTTGGAGGGTTGTTGCAGCGGCTAGAACAATTGGTGATTCATTTATGTATACTAGGAAATCCTCTTGGTCCTCTGGGATATCTATGCTAGAGAAATCTGAGAAAAAATCATACCAAGTCCACTTGGTGCTTTTGTTGAGGACGCATGTGGTGTCTCCGTAAATGGGAGGCGACGACGGGATCTGATAACTCTCCCGCGTGCTAACCACATGACTCTTTTGACAATTCCTGATCAGCGGTGGTACCATTTTGCCTGAGAAAGAGGAAATCAAAATGCAATCGAGTTCCACGTCACCCGGAAGAAGTCACGCTCTTGTAGGGCTCTCCAGGCTTTCGAAAGCTCTGCTGAACTGAACAAATGACCGAATGGCTTGAGCGACTATATGTAAAGGGGTTGCACATGGGGTAATTAATGAGGTGGCAAGGGTCGCAAATTTAGAGTTTTCCCTTTTTGCGATGTTTGCGACTCTTGCAACCTTTGTGACCCTTTTGAGGTCGCGAGGACGGTTGCAACTTTGGGGTTTTGCCACTTTGCGACCCTTTTGGGGTCGCTAGGTCGAGGGACTTGAACATATTGCGACCTGTGTGACTTAGCAACTTGTACAAGGTCGCGAAAGGGGCGAAGGGTTGCAAATTTGAAAAATGCTACTTAGTGACTTAATTTAGGCAAAAATTAAGAGGTCGCAAGATCGCAAGATTTAGGCTTAAAGATAGAGACTTGATGCGACCTAGACCTAATCAAAAAAAGTGGTCTCGAAACTTCTGAGAGTTAGACTTGAGAAATAGTTGAAGGTAGGAAAGCCTGCTGGTAAGGGTCTCAAGTTGAGCTTTGGGATGACGGGGCTTCGAAAATTTTGAAGGGTTAGAAATTTTCGAGGGTTGTTGCAGTGACTACAACAATTGGGGATTCGTTGGCGATTCATTGGTAGAACCTTAGTAACTCTGCTTGCACCTGACCTTGGAATTGGGACAAACCTTTTAGGAATGTTTCATTTCCATACTGCGGGTTCCACTGGCATTTCCTTATCACACTTATTAAAGATTAGTAGGCCCTAACCATCTTGACTCGCCTTGTTAGGTAATATTCCCAATTAGCAATGGCTAATTGGAAATATCGATTTTGGTCAATTTTGCCTTATGTAGCTAAGTTATAAATAAAAGTGAGTAGAGGGGGGACATAACTCACTCTAAAAATAAAGTGCACTCCCTAGTAGACACAACGTTGTAATTTAAGTGAGCCAAGGGGGCCAAGAGACCACGTAGAGAGGGGACCCACGTAGACCACATGGAGGGACTGCGTAGGTTGAGTTGAGCACGTGGCAAAGGGAGGCTACGTTGGAGGAGGTGGGCCCCAGGGTTTGAGAGAGGCCAACGCTATAAAGAGAGGAGAGCCTCCTCATTTTGGTCATTCGATGTTTATGATATTGAGCTGGTCACTTCGACTTCTTGAGCACGCTGGTTGTTTAGCTAGTCTGCAGCACTGTTTAGTGCACCGAGTGTCTCCGTTCGAAGATCTCACCCTCAGCCCTGGGGGACTTCGAGTGCCTGCTCGGGTGAGGTTGTTCCATTAGTATTTTGTAGGAGGATTGGTGTTTGGCATTCGTGGAGGAGCAATGCATCCATAGATTGCGCAGTCTTGAGAGGGAGGACGCAGTCCATTTCTTGGGAGCTCCGAATTGAGTTTCTTTTGGGGGTTTCGAGCTTGGAGATTGAGCAAGGGGCCATCCCTTGCCCATTGGAGGATTTTGGCAGAGTTTGAGGCAGTACTTTGGTGGATTCCTTTCAGTGTCAGCGCAAAGCCTTGGAGGATAGCGTAGATCCTCAAGGGGGTGATTTTCGGGGGTTGGCTATTTCATAAATGCTCTGTGGTTTTCTAGGTTTCGTGAGTAGAGGAGGATTCCAGAGTCTCAGCTTTTTCCGAGTAGGGGGGCAGCCCCAAATACTGATTTTGGTTCCAGCAGTAGCAGCAGCACAACAGTTCTCTGACAACTTGGACGCAGATTAGAGAGCAGCCATTCCTTTGTCATTTTGAGAGCTTTTCTTCACTTGCTTGGTGCAAGTCTAGGTGCCATCACTCTGATCACCTATTGTACTCATTTCTTTTCTCAGTATAATAAAATGGCTCAGCATTCTCTTTGCATTTCTTGAGTATTTGTTACATGTTTTATATATGCCATTGTATGCTTGCACTACTGTTATTTTTCTCTTCGAGCATTCCAGTTACTATACCACTTGGCGTGTTTTCCCAATACTCTTAGATAGAGTCTGGAAAGGTCCAGGTAGCCTCCATATCTCACCCTCTTCTCAGAGGTGAAATATCTGGTAAATGCCCTCCCAATCCATCTGCGGATTTAGAGTAAGCTTGTGTTGAGGATATCCATGAAAAGGGATATTACGATTGAGTATCTGAGGAAACATAGATACGCTCAACTGTGGAGCTAGTTGTCTATGACAGAGGGAGAAACCCTACACTTGTTATAGAGGGTAGGAGTACGGAGATATTGTGCGTAGGTTGGAGAACACCTATGGAGAGGGTAGCTTGCATTCGGGTGGTGGGAGCGCAGAGCAGGAGAACTGTGATAGGCAGTAGAGCAGGGGAGGGAGTGTGGTAGATTCGGAGCGAAATCTGAATGAGATGATAGTGATGCAAAACAGTTTGGGGAAGCACTCCTCAAATTAGTGCAGGATCTCGTGAGGCAGATTGAGATGATGGGTCAGAGATTCATTGCTGTGGAGGCTAGACAGTGTGAAACCCCAAGGGGTTTCCATGTTGGTGAGGGGTCGAGCACATCCTACCATTTGCAGGAGCGGGATGCCACTCCACACCAGGCATCACATGCACCCACACGTTCCACCATGCCCACTTTTCTGGGTGCAGACACAGGGGCAGGAGCACAGTAGGAGCCAGAGATGGGCCACATGGGTGGTTATTTTGCTGAGTATCAGGCATATGGGCAGGAGCTCAGGATGCCCTTTCATTCAGAGACTTTGTGAAGCTCCAGCGGGACAGCAGACCTCGTGACCATCACAGAGGGCACCGACATTATCATCATGGGGACACCCAGCGCACAACAAGCCGATTGCATTTGTCTATGTTTGATGGTCCATCAAACAGTTCGACAAAGTCTTGGGTAGAGAAGCTGGACATATACTTCCAGCTCAACCAGATGGCAGAGACGGAGGCCATCAAGGTGGCTACGCTACATTTGGATGGTGAGGCCCAGGATTGGTGGTTCCATGGGATGGTGACACTCGGGCATTCGACAGTGACCACATATGCCGAGTTCACCCGGAGACTGATAGAGAGATTTGACCGGAGGGATCCGGAGGAGCACTTTGTCGAGCTGACGAGGCTCAAACAGACCGGGAGCCCAGAAACATATATTGCAGATTTCTTGAGGCTTTCAGTGATGGTGCCCGATCTATCCGCAACATGGATGATATATATGTTTATTGAGGAGTTAGAAGAGCCGCTTCGAGGTTTGGTCAGATCCACCAGACCAGCCACACTCCAAGACGCAGTTGGCAGGACCCGAGATTTGCAGGATGCTTTACCTCGGACCAGGACACCTTACCACCAGAGACAGGCTTTCCAGCCAAAGGGGAAGGATGTGAGGATTCCGCCTCCTAAGGGGACTCCGGGTAGGGGACAGCTAGATGAGGATGCCAGGAGGGAGTTGAAGAAGAAGAGGTTTTGTTTTACCTGTCAGGAGCCGTGGGCGCCGGGACACAGATGTGCTGCTGGCAAAGCACATTTTATTGAGGTCTTCTCTGAGAGCAGCGGGGAAGAGGATGAGTATGAGGATGGGGAGGCAGGAGACAATCAGGCAGCGCAACACCATTTGCCACCTCCACCTCCAGGAGTAGGAGGTGCAGCTTTTGCACCCACAAGGGGGACCCTTGCAGCATTGCGGGGAGTACCCAAATATTTGACGCTGCGTGTTCGAGGGACAATACGTGGGCAGCGAGTTTCAGTTTTGGTAGACAGTGGGGCAACCCACAACTTCATCGATGCATAGATGGTTGAGCGGAGAGGCATACCGACAAAGAGCTTCGATGGATTTTCAGTGTTGGTCCCAGGAGATCAGACGATGCAGTGTGCTAGATATGTTCCAGAGCTGGCTGTGACGATCGGTACCTACACAGTGACTGACTACTTTTTCGTGGTCAACATACCAGATACCAATGTGGTATTGGGTGTACAGTGGTTGATTACTCTAGGGAAGGTCACCACAAATTGGGAGGCCTTGGAGATGGAGTGGGATGATAAGAAGACCGGGAAGCATGAGAAGATACGTGGGATGCACACTTACCCACCCCAGATTGTTTCAGCTCACCGGATGGAGGCAGACTTCCGGAAGGGAGACATAGAGTGGGCAGTAGAGTTGTGGGCATCAGAGGCAGGGACTACCGGGCAGACAGTTCATCCTGATATACAAGCCATCCTTGATAGGTATGACACGGTGTTTGGGGAGATACCGTCAGGACAACCACCAGATCGGGGGTTTGAGCACACTATTGAGCTAGAGCAGGGCATCCAGGTCGTTATTACCACACCCTATAGGCACCCCAAGGCCTATTGGGATGAGATTGAGCGGGCCATCCAGGAGTTGCTGGCTCTTGGACATATTCGGCCTAGCACCAGTCCTTTTGCTTCTTCGGTGGTGTTGGTGAAGAAGAAGGACGGCACATTGAGAATGTGCATTGATTACAGGGCCCTGAATAAAAAGACCATGAAGAACAAGTACCCTATACCGCAGATTGATGAGCTGATGGATGAGTTGAGAGGAGCATAGTTTTTCTCAAAGATTGATTTGAGATCCGGGTACCACCAGATTCGCGTGAGGGAACAGGACATTCCCAAGACCGCTTTCAGGTGCCATTACGGCCACTTTGAGTTCTTGGTTATGCCTTTCGAGCTAACCAACGCAACAGCCACTTTTCAGTCATGCATGAACCATATCTTCCGCAATCATCTGAGGAAGTTTGTGTTGGTCTTTTTTGATGATATACTGATATATAGGAGGACTTGGGAGGAGCATCTCCAACACATAGAGGCAGTACTGCATATCTTGGAGGAGCAACAATTTTATGCTAAGCTCTCCAAGTGTGAGTTTGGGTTGACGGAGATGTTGTATTTGGGACACATCATAGGAGTGGACGGAGTGAGGGTCCATGAGGAGAAGATCAAGGCCATTAGAGATTGGCCAGAGCCGAGAAACGTGACGGAACTTCGAGGATTTGTTGGTATCTGCACATATTACAGGAAGTTTGTCAAGAGTTTCTCTTAGCTTGCTGCACCCCTTACAGATCTGACGAAGAAGGAGGCATTTGGTTGCTCAGATACAACGCAGCGGGCCTTTGACAGGCTTAAGGAGGTTATGAGCAGCTGCCCAGTGCTTGCGTTGCCAGATTTTATGCAACCTTTTGTTTTGGAGTGTGATGCATTGGGAGAGGGGATCGACGCAGTATTGATGTAGGGAGGCCACCCTATAGCCTATGAGAGCCGGAAGCTCCTTCCTCATGAGCGGTTGTATCGTATATACGACAAGGAGATGCTGGCCATTATGCATGCATTGGCCAAATTTCGGCAGTACCTGGTGGGTAACAGGTTCAGGGTGAGGACTGATCACAACAGCCTCAGGTTCTTTTTGGAGCAGAAGCAGCTACAGGAGAGGCAGCAGAAGTGGATCAGCAAGATCCAGGCTTATGACTTTGACATTGAGTATGTCAAGGGGAAGAACAACGTGGTAGCCGATGCACTTTCACGTAGACCAGCCACGTTGTCTCTGATGAGTTTGGATATAGATTGGAGGGCTCGACTCTTGGTGGAGTACTCCAAGGATAGATTTGCCTGTGAGGTTCTGGATGGTCAAGTGACAGATGACAGATACAGGGTGATAGATGAGATCATCTACTACAGAGATAGGATCTTCTTGACTGAGGGCTCCCAGCTCAAGAAGAAGATACTTCAGGCATCACATGATTCACCATTGTCCGGCCATCAGGGGTTTACCAAAACCTACAGGGCCATCAGAGAGAGGTTCTCATGGAAGGGCCTCAAGGAGGATGTGCTCCAGCATATTAGGGAGTGCGAGGTTTGCCAGAGAAACAAGGGAGAGATGAGCCATCCCGCAGGTTTGTTGTAGCCTCTTCCCATTTCGAAGGGGAAATGGGAGAGCATTTCGATGGACTTCATCACAGGGTTGCCCATGGTGCAGGGCAAGGACTGCATATACGTCGTCGTTGATTGGCTGACGAAGTACGCACAGTTTTTCGCCATATCCGCACACTATTCAGTAGCACAAGTGCCAGAGCTGTTCTTCAGAGAGATCTTCAGGTTACATGGTCTTCCCAAGACCATCATCAGTGACAGGGACAGCCGCTTTATGGGCGGATTCTGGCAGGAGCTTTTCTGGCTGGTGGGGACAGAGTTGACACTGAGCACCAGCTACCACCCACAGACAGACGAGCAGACAGAGATAGTTAACAAGTGGCTGGAGGGCTACTTGCGTAACTATGTTAGTGGGCAACAAAGAGCGTGGCTGAAGTGGCTGCATCTAGGGGAGTACTGCTACAACAACACACATCACATGTCAATCGATATGTCTCCGTTCTATGCTTTGTATGGATATCATTCTTTATCTTTTGCTGATGTGATGTTTGGTGCTAGCAAGGCTCCGAGAGCCAAATATTGGATCCAAGAGAGTCAGGACATTCTCCGAGCTCTCAAGGATAACATGGCTACAGCGCAGAACCAGCAGAAGCTGTATGCCGACAGGGGCGGGTGGAGAGACAGTTTGAGGTAGGAGACTTGGTCTACCTACGTTTGCAGCCATACCGACAGTCGTCACTGAAGCAGAAGGGAGCTGAGAAGCTCAAGCCCCGTTTTTATGGGCCATACAGGGTGATACGCAGGGTTGGACAGGTTGCTTATGAGTTGGAGATTCATAACATTTGCCATGTATCATGCCTGAAGAAGGCATTGGGACAGCAGGTGACAGTGACAGAGGAGCTACCGCCTACAGATGATGAGGGGCATTTGGTGTTACAGCCCGAGGCCATTATTGATACCAGAGAGAGGCAGTTGCGGAACAGGACAATCCGAGAGTTCTTGGTGAGGTGGAAGAATTTGCCGGATGAGGATGCCACTTGGGAGAGTGAGAAGATCTTGCAGCATCCATCACTACAGTTGCTTGGGGTCAAGCAACATTTTGCCGGGGGAGACTGTAATATTCCCAATTAGCAATGGCTAATTGGAAATATCAATTTTGGTCAATTTTGCCTTATGTAGCTAAGTTATAAATAAAAGTGAGTAGAGGGGGGACATAACTCACTCTAAAAATAAAGTGCACTCCCTAGTAGACACAACGTTGTAACTTAAGTGAGCCAAGGGGGCCAAGAGACCACGAAGAGAGGGGACCCACGTAGACCACATGGAGGGACTGCACAGGTTGAGTTGAGCACGTGGCAAAGGGAGGCTACGTTGGAGGAGGTGGGCCTTAGGGTTTGAGAGAGGCCAACGCTATAAAGAGAGGAGAGCCTCCTCATTTTGGTCATTCGATGTTTATGATATTGAGCTAGTCACTTCGACTTCTTGAGCACGCTGGTTGTTTAGCTAGTCTGCAACACTGTTTAGTGCACCGAGTGTCCCGTTCGGAGATCTCACCCTCAGCCCCGGGGGAATTCGAGTGCCTGCTCGGGTGAGGTTGTTCCATTAGTATTTTGTAGGAGGATTGGTGTTTGGCATTCGTGGAGGAGCAGTGCATCCATAGACTGCGCAGTCTTGAGAGGGAGGACGTGGTCCATTTCTTGGGAGCTCCGGATTGAGTTTCTTTTGGGGGTTTCGAGCTTGGAGATTGAGCAAGGTGCCAACCCTTGCCCATTGGAGGATTTTGGTAGAGTTTGAGGCAGTGCTTTGGTGGATTCCTTTTAGTGTCAGTGCAGAGCATTGGAGGATAGCGTAGATCCTCAAGGGGGTGATTTTCGGGGGTTGGCTATTTCAGAAATGCTCTCTGTGCTTTTCTGGGTTTGGTGAGTAGAGGAGAATTCTAGAGTCTCAGCTTTTTTCGAGTAGGGGAGCAGCCCCAAATACTGATTTTGGTTCCAGCAGTAGCAGCAGCACAACAGTTCTCTGGCAGCTTGGACGCAGATCAGAGAGCAGCCATTCCTTTGTCATTCTGAGAGCTTTTCTTCACTTGCTTGGTGCAAGTCTAGGTGCCATCACTCTGATCACCTATTGTACTCATTTCTATTCTCATTATAATAAAATGGCTTAGCATTCTCTCTGCATTTCTTGAGTATCTGTTACATGTTTTATATATGCCATTGTATGCTTGCACTACTGTTATTTTTCTCTTCGAGCATTCCAGTTACTATACCACTTGGTGTGTTTTCCCCATACTCTTAGACAGAGTCTCGAAAGGGCCAGGTAGCCTCCAGATCTCACTCTCTTCTCAGAGGTGAAATATCTGGTAAATGCCCTCCCAGTCCATCTCTGGTTGGAGTTTGCTTGTGTTCGAGGGACATCCCTGAAAAGGGATATTACATGTTAACACACAAGGCAAAGATATCTCTGGTGGCTCGACATAGGGTCCGAATAACGATATTGGCTATGTATATTTTCGGTATATTTGTTACATGTCTCTGGTGTCGCTCCACTATTAGCAAGCCTGAATAGTACCCTGACGGAGTCACTACCTAGAAATCACAAATGTTGCTCTACTGCCAGTGAGCCTGGACAATACCTCAGCAGAGTCGTTGCATCTCCTCTCTGTGCAGGAAGCATTTATCTATCCTTTTTCGCTTATTTGATTTTCTTTATGTGTTCATAACACTTATTCATGTCTGCTTATTAGCACTTATTTGCCGGGGCGGATGACGGATCCCGACTTATTTTACTTGCAAGAGAGGTTGTTTCTGGTTTTTTGAGAGACTTTATTGTTTTCCTGAAATATGTTATTGCCTGTTAAAGTTTGTTCTTTCCCATTTGTGAAGCTTCTTGAATCAATTGATTTGTTCTGAATGCATAGCCAAGTCAAAAGTTGGGGCTTGTCATTCAAAGATAGGATGTCAGGGCAGAGGGTCCAAAGGAAAAGGAGATCAGTCTTCCAGACAGCAGCTGCAGACACAGCAAGAGGAGACGCAGTTCCGAGCTTGCGGGACATAGTACTGCGTAGGCTGGGAGACTGCACATTATTTAGAGGAGCATTTTGTTGCAACAACTATATCATTTGTTATTGCTCACTTGAGACTGGTAGCTTGCCTTGTGCAAGCCCAAATTGAGTGTTTCATCTCTGATGAGCTGAACACTTGAACCATTAAGCTGTCAACAATAATCCAAGCCTAGGACTGACCAAAACTGGTTGCTGAAGCTATAGCTGGTCATTGGGATTGTTTTGCTAGCGCTGACTGTTGAAACTTTCTGGGGCAGTGTATATACCAGGTGTTATCCTTCTATAAGTTTCTTTCAATCAAGCAAATGTCTAGTAAATTCTAAGTTGTATATGTAGCTTGTATTTATTGTCATGACTGACAAAATTTATTAAAAGCCCTGTAATAAGTTGTATTGGATATAGATCTATCCGTCAAGGGTTTGATAGGGGAGGGTCGTGAGCCTTGACATTGGTGAGTGAGAGTTTAGCTATTTGGGAAATGTTTGAGTGGTGAGTTGCTATGGTTGAATAGCTTGTTTGTATGTTGGGTATGATGAGCATATTGTTGAGTTGGATATGAATGTTTGGAGTCTACTATTCATGTCACTGTTTTTCACAGTCTTGTATGATTCAGTTGATGTACTTTCCATTTTTTTGTAAAAGATGGACCAAAATTTCAGAAATTTTCTCTTGAAATTTGATGACTAAAAAGTTTCTTGCAATTCGAACCCGGTTTTAATTTCACCTTATCACTCCCATTCAGTTAAATGCCCTTTCCCATAAACTTACATTCAACATATAGAATTCTGGAAATGAAATTTTTAGATTAAAACACATGGGAATGTTAAAACATGTTGAAAATAAATATGGACATAAACAGACCAGCAACACATAAAAAATACACAAATTTTTGGTCAACTTGGACCCAGGCAAAACCCCTTAATTCTTCTCCGGGGAAAACCTCTTAGAGAGCTCTTCAATCTTCAAACTTGAGACAAATTTGAGATGCATGGGGGTGACCGCAAAGGCCGTTCTAAAACTAGAAGAGCTTGATTCACTCCTTTCCAACGTGGATCAGCAAGATGGGGAGAGTTTGATTTGGGCTCTAAAACCAGCCATGCTTGCCTTAGCTCAACCCAAGTATTTGAGGCACCCTTGTATGGGAGTCAAACTTCCAGTTGTCTCATGTCTTAGTAGTATCATGATGTTGATCGCACCTGTACCTCCTTATAGTGATAACATTATGAGGGGAGCCTTTAGGTTGATATTGGAGACCCTGCAAAATTTGGATCACAGTGAGGGCCCTACCTTCAAGAAGAGGCTAGAGATTCTAGAAGTCATGACCTTGGTTAGAGTTTATGACCTCATGTTTGAGCTAGAGTGTGATGACTTGATCTTACAGATGTTCCAATGCTTCTTCAGCATTAGGAAACATCATCCTGACATAGTCGTAGCACACATGTAGTCTATTCTGTCATCATGTATGAGGGGCCGTGATGCCATTTGCCGGGTGTTGTAGACTAGATTATTGAGCATTTGTAAGAGAGAGAAGATGGTCTCACCTACTGCTTATGAGCTAGCCGAGAGGTTGGTTGAGCAGAACATTGGGATATTCTGGAGGCAGTTAACAAGGGAGGAGCTGTCCCAGTTTGGTGGATCAGGAAACAAAAATGAGCTGAAGAGGAAGGGACTTTGCTTCATCTGTAAAGAACCTTGCAGGCCTAATCACTCATGGTTGAGAGATGCAGACGAGGTAGCAGAGGTAGAGCAAGAGGACATTCCTTCTGTATGTCAGGATGAGAGGACTCTTCTTCGGGGGAGTCCATGGGGTCATATGAGGATGCCTCTGGGGAGCACAGGCAGTCATGTGGAGTCGTTGACAATAAGCCGACTCTATATTCCGGTGTGTATGGGGAGCAGTCAGGGGACTCTAGGGGAGATATTCAGGATGATGAGTCACTTGTGATGATTTAGCATGAGCAGCATATGGTGGAGCATGAGTCAGCTGAGGAGGATATGCACAATATGCATGATGATCCTTTTGTGGAGGGCCAGTCAGAGGATCACATTGAGCTCGTCATGTAGGAGGATGAGCGACCACCCTTGGGGTCAGCCATTGAAGAGGAGGAGACATATGGACAAATGACTAGCAAGATGGCAGTATTTATAGGCACTTGTACTCAAGAGGTGCTAGAGTATGGTAGGACAATGTTGTAGAGGATTGGTGGGCTGGAGGAGCTTAGAGTTTCCTATCTGATGAGGGAGATAACAGTGCATCCATATTTGGGTCTACCCGTTGATGAGGTGCAAACAAAGGGAGTGGTGGCCAGCACAATCGCAACATTTTTAGGTAGCATCCCTCTCCAGGGGTATACAGACCAAGCTTACATCATAACTTTCCCACTTTTGTCCATTATAGGGAGAGGGGTAGGATTTCTTAGACCAATTCTGCTGGTTGACAGGGCAGAGTGTTGGGAGTCGAGCATGGACCATTATCAGCTTAGTAGACTTATCCCTTGAACATGTGTCCATATGTTAGATTGGCAGGAGATCATGAGTTGGTACCCTATTGATGGAGTATCATTCTTAGTTCCAGGCAAATTTTGGCAGGAATGCTTAGATGAGAGAGTTGTTGCATGTTTCAGTGGGCCATGGATTGTGGACCGACAGTCCATCAATATTTCAGTAGCACTAGTCCAACATCAGTAGAGCTGGAGTGACCTCGGCCTTGGCAAGAGGTTGGATTGGAGAGAGTTGCTGAGGTCTTCAAACGTCTAACAACTCTGCCTCAGAATTCACACCGTGCCACAAAGGTATATGTGCCTTAACCCTGTACTGAAACATAGAAGAGATGTGCCTCATATCAGCACTGAACCACAAATGATATGTGGCTTAGATTCACATTGAACCACATATGCCTCATATTGGCACTAAACCACATAAGATATATGCCTCAGATCCATATGGTTCCATAGAGATGTAATGCCTCAGACTTCATACTTTTTCCTACCTAAAAGTGTGAGTTATCTGGCACAGAAGAGCGAGCTTCCATGCCTCAGATCATCAAGTTTTTTGTCTCCTTCTTGCCTTAGATCAACAAGTTGTCTTGCCTCAAATAAGATATCCAAATTGTGTCTTTGGGGGAGAGCGAATAGGCTCTATTTATAGTGATTTGTCCATGCGAAAGGGGTGATTCATCCCTTGGGTAGGCCGACTTGATATTGGAGGGATGACTTGGTCATTTGTGGTGTCAAATTAAAAAATTAAAAATTTCATTTTTCCCACTCTTGATGAACCTTATAATATTTTTCTTTTCGAAACAAAATAAATACTTTCCTTTTCTTGCAAGCATGAAGAACATGCCTCAAATCAATTTTCTTTTACAAACATAATTCAAGTACAAATGATAATATTATGAAGATCGACCATACCTACGAAAATTCAACACTTCCTCTTAGCTAGGGAGGTATTCATAATGGTTATCCAAATTTTCTTTTTATATATGCTCTCTCTAAGGAAAGGTTAACATCATCCTCTAGGTCAACACCCTTGACCTATATCAGTATCATCAATAGGTACCACAACCCTGGTTAGCTCTCCTAGCCAATGGTACTTGCTCAACTAGTTACCATGATCTGTTGGGTGCCTCACCTCATGGTACTTTAACTAGATCAAGGTTCCATCAATCATGGTCAAACCCTATGGAAACCCATGCCCCAAATCCAAAGTCTCATCCTAGGCCATGATGCTGAAAGGTCACCTACTCCATTTAGTGTTCGGGCCTCAGGGAGAATTCTCTATAGAATGTTCATCCCTCATGCCATCTCACCAAAACGCGAGCCATGCTCCTGTCGTGATTAACATGTCGATCCATTCCCTTGTTATCGTCACATCTATGCTCTCTCTTACTCATAAAGTGGTTCTCCATAACACCATCAACTTTTCATCAACATCATCATGATTAGCATCATCATCTACCATCAACATCCGCTAGTGGCCATAGCCGGCGTGATACCTAACCTATGGCTTATCATCAACATATCATGAATCACTCTTCCAGAGTGATCGGTCCTCAAATCTAGGACTCACTCTTCCAATTGGTCCTCAAATCGGAAGGCCTCTCTCTAGGAGAAAATGCTGAGATACACAACTAACAAGCACTCACTCACCCTTCCTAGTGAGCACTCTGGACCAAGACCTCACTCAACCCTTCTTGGTTTGTGATCGGGTCTAGATGTTGAAGGACCTCACTACACCCTTTCTTGGTGTGTGATCGGGTCCAGATGCTGAAGGACCTCACTACACCCTTCTCTGGTGTGTGATCTGGTCGAGATGTTGGCAAACCTCACTACACCCTTCTTGGTGTGTGATTGGGTCTAGACCTTACTAAATCCTTCATGGTGAGTAATCAGGTCTCCTTATCGAGAGGCACTCACTCAACCCTATTTTATGAGCACTCTAAGCCTCTCAGACCATTCTCCCTATTAGGAGAATGTCCATCCATGTTGCTATCAAATGAACACTCTCTCCCAAAATGAGGGGTAATGTCCACAAGCTCCAACTTGTCTCGGAAGTATACAAACTCCCTGGACCACGACTTCGTCAAGATATCAACTTCTGCTCATCAATAGAGATGCAATCGAGCCTTACTGCTCTATTCCTGTACCATGTATTGATACTAGATCTCAATATGCCCTAACTTGTCATCGCATTGGCACCTGCACTTGATCAACCAATACTGTAAGTTGCAATCATACTGCTTCATAGCTCGCCTTTCATGTTCCAACATACTCGACCTTTGAGTGGAAAAGGCGTATGCTTCCTACTCATCCACGAGATTTGGAGCCCAATCAAAAGCGATATACAAAATCCCTTCGTTTTCACCACTCCTTGCCCAGTTTGAATTCCTGCAGCTATACATCTCTCAAACCATGACTGGTTGTGCCATAACCATCCATACCATGCTAGTACTTTAGTCTTCAACGCATGTTGAGCTATATTCTATACCTCAACAATAATTTGATCTGCTTCCTTATTGATCCATCATCCTAGCTTCGTATTCTTCTTGAAACAGATCTTGCCATAGTAATGCTGATTTTCTCCCTTTGTCATTTGTGCTATCAGCTATCTAGTCAAGATCCTTCATCTGAGGTCAACTCCCTCTGAAGCTAAGCAAGGGTTCCTAGTAAAGCCTTGACTTCTCTAGTGCAAATCTTCAGATAAATGAAACTCCCTCTGACACAAGCTCGCTTTCTTTCTTCATAGAGCAAATTATATAGGATCAACCTTGATCCATTAATTCCAGAGGATTATGCACAAAGCCTTCCTTTACAAGCGTAATACTTCTTCATATACCTCATAAGCATGAGGTAGTTCTCACTTACACTTCTTTCATAAAAGAAGATGATCTCTACATTCATTTGATGTAATAAAAAATGTCACACAGATAATAAACTTTTAACAAAGTGTACTTGACAAAAGGTTTGTTAATATCCTTCTCCCTCTTACTGAGGTAATATTTGCTTTGTACTTCTTGCTATCTAGTCATACTTTGTTTTGGAAGTCCCATTAACTTCATTACGACATAGATCAAGGTATTCTTCCATCTTGTTGATCTGTTTGCTCCCTCTGAGTCCATATCACATAAAGTACAACATATCTCATCACAAATCCCTATTTCTGGGAGAGTCCTCTTGTCTTTGTTCTTCCATCTGCTACCAAAATCTAGGAAGCCTCCATTATGTACCGACAATCCCTTTTTAGGAGGCCATGGAAGAACAAATACAACCAAGCAAAGAATTCAAAGACAAGAGACTAACTACTAGTAAACAACAATACTAGTAATACTCAAATAAGAGAGATAAAAGATACTAATCTTTGGAGAAGAATGACAACTACCTTTTGATCTTTAGTCCTCTTGTATCCATTAACAACTTTATCGGCCTCATCCACATCATCATCAAGATGTCATTCCTTCCTAGGGTTTCTTCTTTTAGTGGAAACGTTTAATCCATACATACTAGGGCTTTCTTGTTCAAACCCTTTTGTATACTAGGGTTGATAAACCCTACAATTTCTTATTTAACTACCAAAACCCTAGAATGATGAAACTCATCATTATCAAATAACTCTACGTTTTCATTGTAGCGGCAAAACTAAGTCTTCATGTGCACGAATTTAATCCAAGCACCCATATCATTAGTAAATGCAAAGGGCCAGTACATATGTCATCAACTGCTTTTGACAATCAATAGGTTCTTTCAATGGCTTTGATATGTTGAGATGGGACAATATTAGATCAGTAAGTGAATTTGATCTTTAACCTTGAGAAGGGATAATATAAGATCTGTAAGTGAATTTGATCTTTATCCTTGAGAAGGGACTTAGCTTTATGATATCCAACAAGTTTTCTTCATCAAGATATGCTATCTTCAATCATGTGACTTTTCTCCTTATTCTAGGAGCAGGTTTATGGCAACAAACGTTAGTGCTTAACATTCTATCTTAGATCAACAATTTTATGGCTTCACACCTTTCATTGGAGCAAGATATACCATACTTGTACCTTTAACACTTTATACACATATCATTGAATTCATCATTCAGTCTATTGATATATCATACTTTCTAACAAAACTTCTTTGAGAATACTTTAAACAATAATGCATAGTTCTTGTTATAGGATTTATTAAGCTGTAGTATGAAACCTTAAGCAATATTTTAAGGACACTTCAGTCAATGCCACTTAAGGTCTGAGAGAGGCTCCTTTTGATATCGAGGTATGTGCAAACGGACTTTAGGGAACGTATGCTTATTCCATGATGACAAACATAAATCTGATCTCAAACAAAAAACAACATACCTTGTAATGCGTTCAATATTTGCTGGAACCTTTCCTCTGAAAACTTTAGAAGGGTGATCCTCCTTAGCAACTTTTATTTGAACTTCAAGATCCTTCGATATTAGACACAACAATTTTCTGCTTGAGAACCATATACCTTCAATGATACAATATCACAACAACATACCAAAGCAAGATGTAGTGGTTGAGGATTTTCTGAGAAGTATTTTGGTCCAAGATAACTTTGACTGAGGTTTTGAGGTTCGATTTGAAGGATTTCAACCTCTCTGAGATTTATATTGAGATCTTCATACGGGAGGGATTTTGTCCCATATTTCACCGTGTCTTATTTGATGTGTTTACTCTTTAAATCTGTGCAACATATTACAACGTATATAGACTTGCTTTTTCAATGCTTCACTGAATTTGCTCCTTTAACATAAACTTTGGATAGTGATTGAACCTTACAATGTATCCTTGTGATCATACTTCATCTAATCACTTGAGACATCAGTCCTCCATTGAGATATAAGAATGTGAGATTTTCGGACCACTTGAAATTATGCTTATGGGATTTTCAGATATTTGAGATATTGAGGCTTGGTAGAGGGTTATTCCTTCTCCTTGACTGAGATTTTTTGGCCTCTTAGAACAAAGGATTTTGGCCTTCAGAGACTGAAAAACAAAGGTAATCTCATAAAATCATAAGTGCATATGTCATATGAAGACCGAACCTAGTTACATATTTCAACACTCCTTCTTTACTAGGGAGGTATTCATAATCCATACAAGGTACTTGGACATTCTCAATCTGAAGAATTCTCATAAGAAGAGTTGGATTGGTAACCCATCTGTATAGCATCATATCATCTAGCATTGTCACATAGTAAGGCCTTGATTAACAACTCTATCTCTCCACAAGATCAGAGCACAATTTTGGCGAGACCAATGATTTATAGACACCATCATCATTGTCTCTCAAGGCACATACCCCACCTGGGTTTTCATAGGGTATGTCCTTCCAAGACTATTGTTATCATGGATTACCAGTCCTCAAAGAATATCGGTCCTTTTCGAATACTCTTATCTTTGATGCCCTACGTCAACGTCAAAGAGTATCAGATGCCAAATACTTACCCAATCCTCCATTTTTTGTTCATGAAGTGAAGACAAGAATGATATGTCTATTTCTCCATTTCAACTAGGGAAGATATACCCATTCCTATAAAACTGAATGTACCCAAGCTCCCGCTTATCCAGGGACTTGTCCAAGCTCCCTCTTAACTAGGGACTTGTTTCCAACAACAACTATACGTTCTTTGGTGGAGATCATGGTATCATCAGCTGCTTGTATCGCTCCTCCTTTTGATGTCATGAACTATATATTATTCATCATGGAGCCTTCATCCATTCTTTATAGGGCATCGACCATCCATCAATTTCTTTCATGAGCCATATCAGTCGTGTCGTCCTTCTTTTCATCAGAATGTGATCTTCCAGTTCACATCTGGCTATTCTTCATACAACTACCTTTACCAAGTCATGTTTCCTTTAGGATCTTCTATCCAACCAAATGAGTGGTAGTTGTAGGTGATATCTACAACTCTCTTCCGGCAGCCCTGTATCAACCCATCTTGATGTTGTACAAAAATAAAAAATGAACATCAAATCAAAATTACCTTTTGTAATGGACTTTCATCATGACATATGCTTGCTTGCAATATCAACAACCTACACATTCATAAACAGATCTCGAAGACTTTCAATGTCAAGGGACTCCTTTCTTTACAGACCTTATTAGGGTGTTCATGCCTTCTCTATGGATATGTCATGTCCAAATCTTCTAGTCATTGGATGGTAGTTTCCTTTTCTACGTGACCACAGTTGCATCTTTCACGATCTCTTCTTTCTTTCTTCACATGTTTCTCCTCAAGAACTTCCATCCATGGTTCCTCCATCTTTGTAAACCACCTCATATTCCATATGAAGGCTTTCCAAAGGAAGATATCCCTTTTCTTTGATCATCTTCATGAGGTAGAGAGTATTTACCCATGCTATTTGCAACTATCTGATGACATGACTTAATGTTAATTTTTAGTTAACATGTTCTTTGCTTAGGCAATTACTTCAATGTTCCATTTGAGCCCAATTTCAATTCTATTTCTTTTATTAGCATTACATTGATTGTAATTGAAGAAAGAACATAAATAAAATATGCTGAGGACATGTCAAGACAAGAGAACACAGAGATTGGCAAAAGCCAGAGAAAAATCCCAAGATGGGGAAAACCCTTGATCAATTCTTGTTATTATTATATCAAATGTTCAAGAGAGAGAGAGAGAGAGAGAGAGAGTACAATGATAAAGTCAAAAATGATTTAACAGTAAGATTATCTATACCACTGTCCAAATCACAAGGAAGTAGCCCAAATAGATCTTCCATTCTGTCTTCAACTAAAAAATCCTGCCCTAATCGGAGATCAACAATAGTAAAAGCAAACTTCGAGATAGTCCTCAAAAGGGTATTGATCCTAGATCAGTTATTTCAACCTTCTTTG
Organism: Pinus albicaulis; assembly: GCA_034641835.2. NCBI lineage: Eukaryota > Viridiplantae > Streptophyta > Pinopsida > Pinales > Pinaceae > Pinus > Pinus albicaulis. Next base: position 256,793,807 of record CM076579.1, read on the forward strand.
ATGATGATAAGGAACTCAAAGCAGTTTACATATGAGCAGATTATCGAGCTGGTTAGGGCACATACTCCAGCCCTAACCTACAACTGCAAATTCATGTATTTGAGCTTAAAAACATTTCACACTTCCTTGATATGAATGCGGCCCATGCTAAGTAGACAACTAGGCCTGTCAACCTTAATCATCATAGGACAAACCCTATAGTTTCCATGGAAGATATGCGGTCAACAAGAGAAGATAAGTGTTGCCCAAAACAGTCCTCAAATGCTCATCAACTAGCCCAGATATGCTTCCAACAATCTCGACCTCCTGTCTATGGAACTCGGCCTATTTTTGGGAAGGTCTGCCACATCAAGTAGACACAAAAATAACCCATAAATCTTCCTCAATAATGCTGCCTTTTCTTACAATGACTGAGAAACAAAAAAACCCAAAAAAATGCTCTTTGTCCTCCTTGCGTGATCTTCTAGGGCAGCGACCAATTTATGAGAAAGAAATGAGTTTTTGGATGTGAAATGAGGTTGAAGACACCTCAATATATACAAATCGTTGGGGGTTCAAGTGATGTGACCATTGGACTTTATGCGCTTACATAGAGGTGAGGTCGACCTTGATAATTTACATATGAGAGGGCATAAATTCAAAAAACCATTTCACCTTATCCAAATTTTGATGATCTTTAGGTCGATTTTGGTCATATCGAAAAAAGGATTTCAATTCCATAACTATCTTCTTCAAAAGACCTCCCCAAAGTGGAATTTTGCCCCAGTTTCCAATTTTAACACTCCCTCTCAACTAGGGAGAATTCCACCTGCCAATCCATTCCTTGTAATGTCATCTTGTCATCATGAATCATCTCTTCATCTCGTCTCAGCTTTGTTGAACATTGATATAGATAATGAAGAAGAATTGATCGAGAGTGAGTCACAATACCTTGCCACTCTACACTAACAAATGTCAATCCTCATAACCAGGGGACGAACCCTAATCGGATTTGATCCCAAGTGATCAAGTTTTTGAACATCATGCATTCTAGACATAGGGAGAAATACAATAGTACAAGATGCGTCCATCAGTAGTGCTATGGTCCCTATCCACTTTTCCCAACTCATTGGTCAGATGAGAGGTACTTCCCATGTGTCTCGGACAATATGGGTAGAATGATGCGTGGGCAATAGCAGGAAAATAATAAATCACATCTTGCTCACAACCATACGTAGGGAAAGGATGAACCACATCCTATAGTCACATGTCACAACCATCGTAGGGAAAGGATAAACCACATCCTACGTGCATGCAAACCACCGATAGTAGGGAAAAGGTGAACCACGCCCGACATGCATGCCAACCAACAATCGTGGGAAGGATCCTACACGTGGGGAAAGGATGAACGACATCCCACCGACATGTCAACTACAGATCGTAGGGAATGAGCATCCTACACGTGGGGAAAGGATGAACCACGTCCCACTGACATGTCCATCTGTGACAACAAGCAGATGCCTATATGCATCTCTCATTGGGGTACCCACAGGAGAAGATGAACCACTCATCCCACTCATATGCCATAGGAGAAGTTGAACCACTCATCTTGCTCATATGCCATAGGAGAAGGTGAACCACTCTTCCTATGCATATGTCATCTATAGTAGGGGTAGGTGAACCACTCACCCTACAAACATGTGTTATCAATCATAGGGGAAGGTGAACCACTCCCCCTACACACATCATCCGTCATAGGGGAAGGTGAACCACTCACCCTGTACACTGTGAACCTATAGGTGAAGGCGAACCACTCACCCTATGGTCGTTCATAGCTCAAGAAGTACCCCAAGCCCTTAGGAGCTCCTAGAGCTCGATGTTCACCGTGATCCTCATAGTAGGATTTTTCCACGACTCTCAGCCTCCCTCTGAAGGAAGATAATTTTAACCTTACTAAGAAGGCTTTGATGATGGTAACATGTACATCCATCTTGAGATGATGGAGCTTGATTGCTCCCAACTATATCGTTTCCCAAATAAAGTGGCACCTGATGTCAAGATGTTTGGAGTGGTTGTGGAACATGGGATTCTTAAAAAACAAATCCCACTTTGCAATATACAACGAAGGTGAGCTCAATTGGAACATGGAAGAGCTTCCTCAAATGGCTTCTTGGTAAGCTATGCTTACTGCTTTATATACTTCAGCCTTAATGGAGCTCCCAAACGTCATATTTTGATTCAATCATGAAATAAAGGTGGATTATAATAATTAGATGCATCCTTTCTATTCACCATTATCCTAAATTATCAATTTTGGTAGAGTACCTCAGATCACCCATAAGTTGTCTATATCTAGAACATCAACTTCTCCATTTATCAGGCCATTAAGCTAAGGAAGAAATCAACTCCCTCATTCATTGATAATTGTAAAGATCATCATCTTGTTGACAAGCATCATTAATAACTGAATCATAGCTCATTCCAAAAACTAGGAAAGAAACCTTGCCTATCAAACTATCTGCCAATTGCTATTAGCAAAATTCATCCAATCCTAGTTTGTCTGTTTTTTAAATATTGAAGATATATCAAATCATCATTAGAGTCATTAGATCATAATCGACTATCTTGACTTTCCTAATGACCTTAGGCATGGACACCCTTCTTGTACTAATTATTGGGCAAAAGGGGTTATCAAGCCATCCGTCCATTCTTGCACGAGGAGGCGCTGACAAGTATCTTTTCTTTGAATTACTTTAGCTCCCTTTGAATCCACCAGAGGATTTTTTGATGATATGGTCAGAAAGGCTAGAGGAAGTATGTCATCAATTGCTCAAGTTTAATCATGTCGACATACAAAAGGTACTGCAATCATCTTCTTTTCTTGGTCAAGCCTGTTTATGGCCATGGAGATAAAAATAATTTTGATAGCAGCTGTTGAAGTCACATCGTCAATAGTAAGAATTTCTTTATTGATCAACCTTCTTCTTTGAATTCCTCTAGAGACTTGGATACATATTTACACACCAGATGGTAAGGTTCCTTCTTGCTGTCATAGATTGAAATATTGTGATCGAGATGTATGTCCCCATTTGTTACTAGAAATCCTCCCCAAGTGCCTTTTTGCCACCATATTTGTCTTTGTACTGATGAAAATCCTCATCTTCTAGCATGGATATTTCCAAGGAACTTCATTGCCTTATTCATAATGCCGAAGACAAAAGGACTGTTGTTGGGAATCACAGTTGCTGTTAGACCAAAAATCATAGGTGCTAGTTAATGATCACATCACCAGAGATAAGGATCCACGAGAGGCGGTTAGTCCATGTCACAAAACACATGGGGAGCGTTGGTTTTTCCAATGTCCAACAATCTCCCCCGAACGCGAGTCAGGTGTGTATTGAACTTGTGACCTACGCTCTGATACCACTTGTTGGGAATCACGATTGTTGTTAGACCAAAACCCGCTGGTGTTAGTTAACGATCGCATCAGCAGAGATAATGATCCACGAGAGGTAGTGAGTCCATGTCGCGAAACACACGGGGAGCGTTGATTTATCCAATGTCCAAAAAGTGTAATATTCAAGATGTCTATTATCCTCTAGCCAACAGAGATACATGTTATATGACAGACTGTTATAACCCATTGTACCATGGAGTTTGATGTATAGAATTGAAAGACAGAGATGCCTGGCAATATTACTGATGTTACTTTGAGAACACTTGACACTGATATAGGAGTAATGTTAATTTAATTCCATTCATACCACTTAGGTTGTAGATTTATTGTTGTCTGGAAATGCCTTGCATTTTACAACTATGATTCTGTTCTGAACAACTCATAGTGAAAAATTGAGGATACCCTTCAAAATTTGAAGTATTTTCTATTGTCATCACAACTGAGTATTTTCATGATAAATACTACAATAGTACGACATGAATGCCAAGTCTGTAAATTAAAATATGTTGTCCATTATCCAGAATCTCACCATAAATGTCAATTCACTTAGGGTCATTTCAACAACAATATAAATTTGACCTCTCTTTGAATCAAACTTGTATATGTCCTCTGAAGCGAGACTGAATACTGTATTCCCGACTCAGTGAAAATCTCACCAATTGGACATTATCTCTGCCCCACACTGTAAGAGTTACTTCGATGATCTATCTGATTGCTCTACGCTTCTCACTTGAGAAATCGATCTCTAGATCCTCTCCCGATGTGCTTTACAAATGTCCATCGAATTCCTTATAATCTTCTCGTTGAGAAATCAATGACCTGGATTAAAACATAATCAAGGTCTAAGATTAACTTGACTTGATCTTCGTCTTTTTATAGAGGATTCACACCCAGTTCTATTAATACACTTTAATTATTTTAATTCCCTAAGTTTAGACTTAGGCTTCCATTAAAAATAATTAATTATTTTAATAAAACCTTATCTAGGTGGAATTTCCCAAAACGATTTCTGGGTATTCTGGAATACATGTGTCCAAGACTCCCTGCAAAATTTGAGACTTAGAGCACATCCGATGCTACTAGAAATCAAGACTCCCTGTTAGCTAGGAATGTGCTTTAGTAATGCATCCTGTTGAAGCATCACACTGACTTTGTAACATCTCTCTGTGTGCTGCTGATGTCTGACACTGCTGCCCACAAACTACTACACTGCTGCATCTGTGCTGCTGATGTCTGACACTGCTGCCCACAAACTACTACACTGTTGCATCTGTGCTGCCGATGTCTGACACTCTTGCCCACCAACTACTGCGTTGCTGCATCTATGCTGTTGATGTCGGACACTACTACCCACCAACTACTGTGCTACTGCATCTATGCTGCTGCTGATTTTGCATGCTGCTGCCAACTGCATCTGCACTGCAACTCTGCTGCTGCTGCGACAGAAAAACATCCAAAATATTGAACTAAGTATTCGGTATGATGCATCTGAAATTGAAGATTTGACTGCTACTAGTCTCTGTGCCAACCCTTTGAAACCTCTGCGTTGCTACTGACTCTGCATTGTGGCAACTACACTACTGCCAACTCCGCTCTACGCTGCTCAGTCTGTGGCGCTCTCTAGCCACTGCGTTGTCACTCCGACACTCTTTTGCACCAACTGACATTGGTCCATCCTACTACTTCTGATATGGGCTCCTATAGCAAGGTATTTATCCTAAAGGTGGACTCCTTAAGGATCGTGCCCGACTGCAGCCCTTTCGAACTACAGTTCTAGATCACCTCAATTCTCTCGTGGAGATATGTGGGAAATCATTGCAAACTCTTCCACATCAATCCTCGCAGTTGCAACCTGCAGATCGTGTTTCTAATCCTTGTCCTTCTTCTTGAGAGGACACTACGTAGCGTAGTTACCAAATTCACCACATCGGAAACACTTGATTTTTGAGACGTCCTTCCTCCGCCTCCGCTGCCCCTTTGATGCAAGGGCTGCATTCTCCTCCTCCTCCTTGGGCTTTGTCCTACTGTCGTTGCTGCCATCAATTTTGCACTTGACTAAGTCTCTCCTCATCTCTTCCTGCTGAAGAGTTGCCCACATTCCTTCCCAATCCGGCAAATTTTCTCTTCCCATGATACTCTAGATAAAGACTTGCCATTATTCGGAAACAGAATGCAGAGCCAATCTAACCATCTTCGTGGCCTGAGGTGTTGATCCTACAGTTGCCAGCTGATCTGGAACATCCTGAAGCTTCGATAGGAACATATCTATGCGTTCTCCCTTCTGCATCCTCGTAGATTGCATCTTCTCCTCTAAGAACATCTTCTGATGTTCAAAAGACCCCTGGTATAACGTAGCTAATGTGTCCCACATCTGCTTGGCAGTCCCTTTTCCAGAAGTATGCGAAACAATATGATCCCTCACTTTGTCGAGGATTAATCTCTTGGCTTTAGCCATATCTTTCTTGTATGCCTTCAATGGATCCAGATCTGCAGGGACAACTACCACATTATCAATGAAGGTCTTGAGATCATGTTCATCCAGAAGGAAGGAGATCCTTGCCTGCCATATTACATAGTTTGAGGCACCCTCCAACTGATCTTGATCATGCAACCCGGTGGCTGCCATCTCACACAACCAATTGTCGAATTGTTGCCTCTAACCCTCTACGTAGCTGGCTCTACGCACTCCCTGTTGGAGTATGCCTAATAAAACTTGGTTTCGCTACTTCTGCATGGTATATCAGAATTTATTAGGCAAGAAATTCTCTGAGGTCAGAATTCCCTCAGTATGCTTCTTCTTCCTTCATCTGACGCTTTATGCACCAGCAACTGTTGCAAAAAAAATTGCGTCACTCTTGTAGATTGCTCTGCGTTGAATCTGCTGCTACACTGCTCACTCTCTCGTTGACAAATCACGAACTGGAAATCTTACCTCTCTGTCGACTCACTCGGAGAGAGATTTTCCTCGAGAATATTGCCCTCATGTCCTGGACTGCGCAATCCCTCTGGGGATTCGATTTGTTGCCTACGCAACTATTCGATCTCCCTCTTCTACTCAGCGTTGGCTCTTCTGGCTTTGCTCTCTTGCTTCACCTGTGCTTTGATACCATGTGAAAATTCGACTGCCCGAATTCCTACTGCAGAAAACTGGTATTACTTCTCCTACTTGTTAAATTCTACAAGTTATTTACTGTGTTCTACAAGTAAATATCGAAGCAAATACAATTGCGTTTGTCACTAAATAAATAAAATGCGGAATACAACTATTGAGCAAGAAGAAATAAACACACATATGACACCGTCATTTTTGGACTAATGTCCCCGGAAAAGCCCAATGCGGGAAAACCGATGCAACAACTGAGGGTTTGTATTATTATATAGTAATCTTCGAATAGAATATGGATGCCAAAATATGGCTATCCAACATAGAATCTGACTGGCATAAAAATAGTGAGGATTACCTCACACTAACACTGGAGATTCGACACTGAGCCATCCCTGATTTGATAAGCCCCATGCTGCCTCTGCGTCACAACTGCTGGGAACTGCCTCACTCCCTTCAGCTGATCTTACTACTAGCTGAATGCTCGATCCTTTTCCCCTCCGGTCTCAGACCCATACTCTTGGCACTGGATCTGATCCAACCCTCAGAAAAATAGTGTATCTCCTCAGAGGCTCAGCGTTGCCTCTACGTGGTTCAGCGCTGCCCAACGTAGCACTTACGCTGCCTCTTCTAGTTCTATCTCTGCCTTCTCTGCGATGTATTCCCGGATTAGGAAAAATCACTCCAACAAGAAATTATCTCTACCCCTCACTATAAGAATCACATCAATGATATCTCCGGCTGCTCTGTGTTGCTCACTTGCGAAAATGATCTCTAGATCCTCTCCCGATGTGCTTTCCAAATGCCCATCAAATTCCTTATAATCTTCTCGATGAGAAATCAACGGCCCAGATTAAAACATAATCAAGGGCTAAGATTAACTTGACTTGATCTTTGTCTTTTTCTAGAAGATTTACACCTAGTTCTATTAATACACTTTAATTATTTTAATTCATTTAGACTTAGGCTTCCCTTAAAAATAATTAATTATTTTAATAAAACCTTGTCCATGTGGAATTTCCCAAAACGATTTTTGGGTATTCTGGAATACATGTGTCCAAGCTTCCCTGCAAAATTTGAGACTTAAAGCACATCTGATGCTACTAGAAATCAACACAATATAACCGTGACAAAGTTACAAAGGTGTCATACTTACTTCGACAATTGATGTCATAGTGAGACCAATAAACAAACTACTGAAGATGAGGCACTGCTTACTAGTCTTTATCTAAGCCTCGGATCTTGTGAAATTGACAGAGGTCGACTTATCCTCTACTAGGGAGCTGAGAAAGTATATATATATAAACCTCAAAATCACTCACACTTCAGAAAACTTGTTACTATATCTTCTCAAGTAAATTAAATTTGTCACTATGATCCTTGACCTTGGCTTCCTCTGAGTAGCTTGTACAGGTACATATTCTCAAACATAAATACTTGCTTGAATAGCAATGCTGAGAAGTATCCACTGGGCCAAGGTCTATATGTGTCACTGCTCCGTTTCTTTTAGTCTTCGACTTTAGAATAATTCCAGATCTGAGATCTGTGCTATATAGTTAGATCAACGTGGAGTTCTTTACTAAATAACTTCACAAAGTGATGCTTGAGAGCCAGCCCTATATGTTGCTTCAGGTAGACTGCTTAATTCTTCAATTTGTTGTGAAACATGTCATTCAACAAACTGCACACACATGTCAATTCGTCACTGCAAGTCTTAATGCAATATCAACATTCCATGGGCTTCTTTATGGCTGTTTCTTAAAGGCCAAATCTTTCAGGACCAAGAACCCTTAAAATTGAGCTTATTTTACAATAAGCCCAGTATGTGTCCTTGATTTGTATGGTTGCTTCTCTTGATTATGTCGAGGGGTACTAAAATTTGATGCGTTGAACCCTTGCGGTCTTTTTTCCAGACTTTTATACCCTTGTTCCTTTTCAAATGGATTGCTAGATCACCATTACAAATCTCTCCTTTTAGGACGAGGAGCACATAAGACCTTTGGAAATGGATGCCTTAATGAGGGCTAGATTGGTGTCCAGAAATTCGGTCTTATAAGAGCTTTGGAAATGGATGCCTTAATGAGGGCCAGATTGGTGTCCAGAAATTCGGTCTTCTCTTGCAATTCAATTTTGCAAACAATCTTACTGTATTAGAAACTTCACTGGTTTCCACAGAGGTGCCAAGGCGATTGACCTATAAGATAATAGTCCCAACAGATTCAATAAAAATACAACCAAAATCCAGACTTAAGAACCCTCCCTGTATCAGAAAGAGAGACCAACAAATGAACTTGTAATATCCCAGAGTTGCGGTCATCCTCCTGTAAAAGTCTCCGAAATGAATCTTGCTTGGGTTTGTCCTCACCTAATCTCTGAAACCATGTTAATTTTTAGTTAACGTTTTCTTTGCTTAGGACAATTACTTCAATGTTCCTTTTTAGCCCAATTTCAATTCCATTTCTTTTATTAGCATTACACTGACAATAATTGAAGAAAGAACATAAATAACATATGCTGAGGACAAGTGAAGACAAGAGAACATAGAGATTGGCACAAGTCAGGGAAAAACCCCAAGATGGGGAAAACCCTTGATCAATTCTTGTTATTATTATATCAAATGTTCAGCAGAGACAGAGAGAGAGTACAATGATAAAGTCAAAATTGACTTGTCAGTAAGATGATCTATACCACTGTCCAAATTGCAAGGAAGTAGCCTAGATAAATCTTCCATTCTGTCTTCAGCTAACAAACCCTGCCCTAATCAGAGATCAACAATAGTCAAAGCAAACTTCAAGATAGCCCTCAAAAGGGTATTGATCCTAGATCGATTATTGCAGCCTTCTTTGCTGATGATAAGGAAGTCAAAGCAGTTTGCATCGCAGCAGATTACCGACCTGTTTAGCGCACATACTCTGACCCTAACCTACAGCTGCAAGTTTATGTAATTGACCTTAAAAACAATTCACACTTCCTTGACATGAATGCAGCACAAGCTAAGCACACAACTAGGCCTCTCGACCTCCATCAAACATAGGACAAAACATTGTAGTTTCCATGGAAGATCTGCGATCAACAAGAGAAGATAAATGCTGCCCAAAACAATCATCAAATGCTCATCGAACTAGCGCAAATATGCTTCCAACAATCTCGGCTTCCTGTCTATGGAACTTGGCCTGCTGTAGAGAAGGTTTTCCACGTCAAGTAGACATAAAACTAACCCATAAATCTTCCTCAAGATTGCAGCCTTTTCCTGCATGACTCAGAAACAAAAATAACCCAAAAACATGCTCTTCGTCCTCCTTGCTTGATCTTCTAGGGCAGCGACCAATTTTAGAGAAATAAATGAGTTTTGGATGTGAAATGAGGTTGAAGACACCTCAATATATAAACACGTTGGTGGTTCAAGTGACGTGACCATTGGACTTTATGATCCTACATAGAGGTGAGGCCGACCTTGTTAATTTATCCAAATTTGACGATCTTTAGGTTGATTTTGGTTCTCTCGAAAAGAGGAATTCAATGCCATAATTATCTTCTTCAAAAGACTTGTGCAAAGTGGATTTTTTTCCCTAGTTTCCAATTTTAACACTTAATCTTTCAGAAACATACCTCTTTTCTTCTTTTGGTCATCTAGACTTCCTTCGACAACTTCCTTTCCTTGATTGAATGAATTTCAACCATCTTGACATGTTGCATCCCTTTGTCACCTTACCATCATGCTTCTAAAGAATGGATTCCCCCACATGGTGGAATGATCAGCTTGACACCTACTTTTTTCAAGAAGAGGTGAACCTTCTAATAAAGATTTGTAAATTTATGTAGATGTTCTATGCTTGATGCAACTTTACTTTCACTACAACAATCACATAAACAATCAAGTAAAATGCTGATAGAACATACTAGTAGATCAACAGAAGACAAACCAAAAACAGATAAATGTGTTGGTGTGTTATGGCCGTCAACAGGTTGCTTCAACCAGCAAAGTCTCCTTGGTCAGCCAGCCCAGTATGTGTCACAACAACCCTCAAAACAATGACATGGTCAACTCAAAGTCAACCCTAGAAAAGTCAACGTTGCCCAGAAAAGTCAATGCAAAACAGCAGCAAGTAAAAGTCAACACAGATTGGTCTTCGATCAACCTTTGACCTTGGTTCTTGTGCCAAAATGTACGACCTGCATAAATCGAAGTCTGCACCAAAAATTAGCTCCTTTGGACCATGCGTTGACCAAAGTCAACGCTGGTCAAACCTGTGTGGAAACCCTAGCTGCAGCAGAATTCTCTTCGTCCTTCTTTGCCACATGTGAACCAAAAACTGCCTCCAAGGAGCTCGAACCAATTAGAAGAGGAGAGATGATGTGTGAGGATGAGATGAGTGAAATGTCCTCCAACGTTGACTCTATTTATATCAATCATTGAGGGTGTGTGACAAATTTGCTGGGGGTGTAAAACCTTAAGGCCAACCTGCACATATTTTGAAAGTATTAGAAATAAATTCAAAATAAATGTTCTGCTTATCGGATCAAGATGATCTTTAAATCAATCTTGCACCTCTCTGAAAGAGGAACCCAATAAAAGTATTGGTGTCTTCATCTGAGCATCACAACATGGAGTTTGGACCTAGTTGTCCAATTTTAACACTCCCTCTCAATTAGGGAGAACTCCATCCACCTGTGCAATCAAACATCGTGCGTCATCCCGTCGTAACTTGCTTTGTTGTCCTCCTTATTTTAGAACAGAAGTCGGTCAGTACAAGGACATCATTTTTGACTGACAGATTTAGCCTAGAGGTCTGAAACCTCTATAAGACTCACAAAGAGTCTCATACCAACCCGAAGTTGGTTTACTTGACCCGAAGTCAGTTGGAGGTCTGAAATCTCACTATACTTGATCCCAGATCAAGTGGATGGACCGTGCTATCCTAGATAGAGAGTATGCAATCTATGATGCGTCCATCAGTCTTTGCTACTAGTCTCTAGCTTTTCCCACCTCATTGGTCAAATGAGAGGTACTTCCCATGAGCCCTAAACTCAATGGGTAGGATGCATACGGGGCACAGATAATGAGAGGTGAACCAACTCAATAATCACAATGGTGGGGCCCAAGCACACCAACAAGGTTCGGCAAGCCTAGCCCTGTGATTGCTTATAGCTCTGAGAAGCTATCCCCAGAGCCCCCCAAAGCTCCCAGAGCTGATCGTCTAACAGGACCCACATCATAGCGTCGTTCCACGATACCAAGACTCTCACGGAAGGTTAGGAACTTCACCTTCCCCAGGGGCTTGTGAGAATATCTGTGACCTGCTCATCAGTTCCTATATGATCGAGCCTTACGGCGCCTTGTTGTACCATATCCCGGATAAAGTGGTACCTGATATCAATATGCTTGGATCGATCGTGGAACACTGGATTCTCGGACAAACGAATCACACTCTGGTTATCACAGAGTATCACGGTGGTATCTAGCACATGTCCGAACAACTCACTAAAGAGCTTTTGCAACCAAACTACTTCACAACAGGCCATACTCGCTGCAATGTATTTGGCCTCTACGGTGCTCAAAGCCACCGACTTCTGCTTCCTGCTCATCCATGAGATCGAAGCAGAACCAAGATTGAAGCAGCATCCCGATGTGCTCATATGATCCACTACACTGCTAGCCCAATCGACATTAGTATATCGAAGGAGTGTCACGCTCTCGGCAGCATATCTCAGCCCATGGTTTATCATGCCCCGAAGATATCTCAGAAGATTCTTGGCACCAACCCAGTGAAAGTGATGAGGCTCAACCATTTGTTGACTCAAAGTGTTCACTGCAAAACATATATCTGGACGGGTGTTCACTAAGAACATCAGGGCCCCTACGAGTTGACAATACTCAGTAGGATTTGTCAATATGGGCCCAGCAGCGCTGCCAATCAACTTCTTGAAGTTGAGCCCCATCGGTGTCGACACGGACTTGCAGTCCACCATACTAAATCTTTCCTAAAGCTTCACATTATATTTTCCTTGAGAAAGGAAAATCTCGCCAGGTCTCTGCTAGACCTCCAGGCCTAGGAAATAGTGCATCATTCCTAGGTCCTTCATCTCGAACTCAGCAGCGAGCTCCCTCTTGCACTGATGAATGAGAGGGTCAACACCCGTTAGGAAGAAGGTCATCCACATACAGCACCCGAATGAGAGGCTTCTCCTTGACAACCTTGAAGTAAAGGTTCAGATCCACATTACTACGAGTGAAGCCCAACTTCATCAGGTAGCTATCTATCCTCTTGTGCCAAGCTCTGGGTGCGTGCTTCATCCCATAGAGGGCTTTCTTCAACCTACAGACATGGGTGTTCCGATCCTGGACATCGAACCCCAGAGGTTGCTGCACATATACCTCTTCTTTTATCGCACCATGCAGAAATGTGGTTTTCACATCCATCTGATGGAGACTCCATCCTTGCGTAGCAACAAGGGCTATAATAGATCGAATGGTGGTATATCGGGCCACAGGTGCAAATATGTCATCATAGTCTATGCCCTCCTTTTGAGAGAAGCCACCGACAATGAATCTTGCCTTGAACTTTTCAGCACTTCCATAAGATCCATGCTTGATCTTGTAGAGCCATTTCAAGGTGACAACTGCTTTGTCCTTCGGTCTTGGAACCACATCCTAGACATCATTCTTGATTATGGACTCTTACTCTTTGTGCATAGCATCCTTCCAGACTTGATGCTTTACGGCTTCCTCAAAAGATCCAGGTTCGGTTTGTACAATAGTACTCATGGCTGCTAGATACCCTTGGTATCTACTTGGCTTCTTGCTTTCACGGAATGTCTCCCTTGGGGTCGCATGTCCCTTAGCATCCTCGAGAGTGTCCTTGAGTCATGATGGTCTCTTTCCCAGTGAAGGAGGTGGATCAATCGTGTCCATCGGTCCTTCAACATCAGGCATCGTCTCATCCTTCGGTTCCTCTTGATTTCCAGGCCTTGCTTCATGATCTTCCTCAGATCTTGAAAGATTGACTACTTTCCTTAGGGAAGCATCTTCATCAAAGGTGACATCGTGGCATATCTCCACTTCCCTTTGACTAGGCACATAGACTCTATAGGCCTTCGAAGTTTCACTATAGCTCCCACAAACATTCCTTTCTTCCCAGAAGCATCTAGCTTGCTCCTCTTTTCTTTCGGCACATGAAAATAAATAGGACATCCAAAAACTCTAAAATGTGAGACGTCGGGTTTGTCACCAGAGAAAACCTCTTCGGGAGTTTTGGAGTCTAGAGCGGAATGTGGGCATCAGTTTTGTATGTACACAGCAGTGTTTGCAGCTTCTCCCCACAAAAACTTCAGTAGACCTTGGCCACATAGCATGGCACGGGCAGCTTCCACAATGGTCCTGTTCTTTCGTTCAACAACACCATTTTGCTCAGGAGTATAGACAATTGTGGTCTCCCTCTTGATGCCAGCCTCTATGCAAAAGTCTTTGAAATCGTTTGTCTCATATTCAGTGCCATTATCAGTTCTCAAAATCTTGATCTTCTTCCCTGTCATACTTTCCACCAAGGCTTTGAAGGTACAGAACCACATGAAAGCCTCATCCTATATCCAGGTTTTGCGAGAGAAGTCATCTGTGAACGTCATATATTAAGAACATCCTCCCAAGGATGTCACGGGCAACATACCAGATAGATCAGGATGGATCAATTGCAAGACCTCACTTGTCTTTGTGACACTTGAGGGGAAAGGTCCCCTTGTATGCTTTCCTTCGGCACAACCCTTACATACACCTTCATGATTATTTGAAAACTCGAGCATCCCTGTCACCACCTTCCTTGCTTCGGGAAGAGCCTTGTAGTGAAGGTGTCCAAACCTCCGGTGCCATAGTTCAGTCTGTCGGATAGTATCACATGTCATCACTCCCAGTGGACTTCCTCCAACCTAGTAGAGTGTATCAACTCTAAACCCAATCGTGATAGCTTCCTTGAAGCTCTTCTTCCACATGAGCACCTTTCCATCAGTGAATGCCATATTGAAACCTTTGTCTTCCATGGCCGATATAGACACAAGGTTCTTCTTCAAATTCGGTATATAGAGTACATCCTACAAGTGGAGGACTTGACCTTGAGACAAGTGGAGGGTCACAGTCCCTGTCCCTTTCGCGGGATATGTGGCATTATCTCCAAGGATAATTTCCAGATTAGTATCCTTCTCAACCATATCAGAGAGTGCTTCCTTGAACCCAGTGATGTGCCTTGAGGCACCACTATCTATCAACCAGACATCCATAGTGTCGAGTGGAGATGAAACAGAGAGGGCAGATACAAGAATGTATTCATTTCTTTTATCAACAACATTTGATTCCTCATACCTGGAGTTTCTTGACCTTTTGAAAGGTTGATCATTTCCGCCAGAGGGAGCCTTCTTTCCCTTGAACCTGTTGTTTCTTTGATTTCCATTCCTCCGTTTGTTGTTGTTGTCATCACCATCGGGAGAATCCTTCTTGAAAGGACATTCTCTAGCATAGTGACCTGGCTTATGACAAGTGAAACACTTGCCCTTCTTTCCTTGGGCCCCTGCTTTTCCTTTGTTCTTCGGACCACCAAAGTTCTTCTTTCTAGAATGAGCAGCGTAGGCAGCATTTCCTTCATTTCCATACTCCTTCATTCTTGTCTCTTCTTGACCGCATCTCGACAGTACTTCGTCAAAGTCAGGTATCACATTATTATTTACAATGGTAGTGTTGAACACATGCCATTCGAATGGGAGCCCTCCAAGTGCGGTGAGTACCATTTCTCGATCAGCTATTGTCTCCCTAATATCCAACAGATTTTTCCTGATCTCGATTAGTTTCAGAAAGTATGATTGAACGGACTCATCCCTGCCTTTCTTCAGATTCTTCAATTGATTCTTGAAGAATAGTACTTTATTTGCATTGTTGGCCTTGAACATGAGGACCAACTTATCACACATCTCTTTGGATGTGCCTAGCTCAGAGATGTAGGCCACCAGACCCTTATGAATGGATTGCCTGATCATCAGCTTTGCTTTGATCTCCACCTTCTTGTACTTTTTTTTGGCAGCAGCAGTAGCAGTGGATGGAGGTTTTTGGATTTTACCCTGCACATAGTCCATGACATCTTGGTCTTCCAATTTAAGATCCAATATCATCTTCCAAGCATGGAAGTCATCCTTCCCAGTCAATTTATCATCCTCCTTGAAGCCATAGTTTGTGGAACCCATTTTCTTCTTGGTGATTGCTACAAATAGGGCTTGTCTTCACCTTTGCTCCGATACCATGTAAATTTATGTAGGTGTTCTTCTATGCTTGATGCAACTTTACTTTCACTACAACAATCACATAAACAATCAAGTAAAATGCTAATAGAACATACCAGTAGATCAACAGAAGACAAACTAGAAACAGATAAATGTGTTGGTGCGTTACGGCGGTCAACAAGATGCTTCAACCAACAAAGTCTCCTTGGTTAGCGAGCCCAGTATGTGTCAGAAAAACCCTCAAAACAACCACATGGTCAACTCAAAGTCAACCCCAGAAAAGTCAACGCAAAACAACAGCAAGTAAAAGTCAACACAGCTCGGTCTTC
This sequence comes from Pinus albicaulis, assembly GCA_034641835.2. Taxonomy (NCBI): domain Eukaryota; kingdom Viridiplantae; phylum Streptophyta; class Pinopsida; order Pinales; family Pinaceae; genus Pinus; species Pinus albicaulis. Next base: position 256,809,933 of record CM076579.1, read on the forward strand.
GATCAACCTTTGACCTCGGTTCTTGTGGAAAAATGTATGGCCTGCATAAATCGAAGTTTGCACCAAAAATTGGCTCCTTTGGACCATGCGTTGACCAAAGTCAACGCTGGTCAAACCTGCGTGGAAACCCTAGCTGCAGCAAAATTCTCTTCATCCTTCTTTCCCACGTGTGAACTGAAAACTGCCTCTAAGGAGCTCGAACCAATGAGAAGAGGAGAGATGATGTGTGAGGATGAGATGAGTAAAATGTCCTCCAATGTTGACTCTATTTTTATCAATCACTGAGGGTGTGTGACACATTTGCTGGGGGTGTAAAACCTTAAGGCCGACCTACACATATTTTGAAAGTATTAGAAATAAATTCAAAATAAATGTTTTGCTCATCGGATCAAGATGATCTTTAAATCAATCTTGCACCTCTCCGAAAGAGGAACCCAATAAACATATTGGTGTCTTCATCTGAGCATCACAACACGGAGTTTGGACCTAGTTGTCCAATTTTAACAAGATTCCAACAAAGGATCTTGATTATTCACATTCTTCAAATGTTCCTTCCTAATGATGATGTATGATTTATTTTTACCATTGTACATGACTTTCTTTCAACCGTATAGACTATCTTTCAATGCCATCTCCTAATATGATGCATTCTATCATTCTTATCATGCTTTCTACCATAATAGCTATTTTTCATGAAAACTGAAAAAGAAGACAATGAAGGAGATTATCTCATTCGTAATAGAGATCTTTCACTTCCTCCTTTGATTTCTTCTTTTTCAGCTTCTTCCACTTCTTCGGTGACATGGGCTTTTGCCCTTCCTCTTTTGTTGTTGTCCTTCTTGAGTTTAGGACAATTTCTCTTGTAGTGCCCATATTCATGGCAACCATAGTATTAGATCTTTGACACATTCCTCTTTTTTTGAGGACCAAATTTCCCAAACTTTCCTTTCTTCCTAGCCATGGCAGAAAATGCTTGAAATTGCTCCTTTGATACTACATCGCTTTTTGCCTTCAACATAGTTTCTTTGATCTTACATAATGACCAAAATTCACTTAATGGGGTGGCTTCCTTTTTCCCATAGATGCTTGATACGAAGTTGCCCCATTCCTCTAGCAGTCCAATGAGCACAATTATGGTCATCTCTTTATCGGACATTCTTTTTCCCCACTCTTGCAGTTGGTCACTTATTTCTAACACCCTCACAAGATATGAGGATATCCTTCTTTCTTTGATACTTTCATCTTATATAGCTCGGTTCTCAAATATATGACTTCGCTTGTGGTGCTTATGAAGAGCAATTCTACTAATTTCTCATAGATTTCTTTTGATGTTTCTATCTTTGATACATAGAATGAGGGGGTCCTTGATGTTTCTAACTTTGATGCATAGAATGAGGGGGTCCTTAATGGATTTTATAAGAATCCTTTGAGCGCTTACTTCCCCTTTCATATACTTAGCTAGATCTTGAGCTTCTTCCTTTGCATGCTTAGTGATTGAACCCTTAACATGAGCAACTACTTCATTTCTCTGAAGATCAAATCAATCCTCTTCTTCCATGCAAGAAAGTTTGATGACCCAACCAACTTGTTGCTTTCCTTGCAAAACGAAGTCATTGTGATAGCAGATTCAAACTTAAATATAGAGGTACTTACTTGTCAAGTGAAGAAGCTTCTTGGTGATGAAATCTTTGTTGGGAATCATGATTGTCGTTTGACCAAAACCCACAAGTGTTCGCCAACGATCACATGGCCAGAGATAAGGATCCACAAGAGGCGGTTAGTCTATGTCACGAAACACACGGGTAGCGTTGTTTTATTTAATGTCCAACAATATCCCCTTAAATGCGAGCTGGGTGTGTATCGAACTCCTGATCTATGCTCTGATACCACTTGTTGGGAATCATGATTTCCATTAGACCAAAACCCTCAGGTGTTAGTCAATGATCGCATCACCAGATATAAGGATCCATGAGAGGCGGTTAATCCATGTCACGAAATACACAGGGAGCGTTGGTTTATCTAATGTCCAACAATCTTCAACTTAATTCCTTCCTTGATGATGTTGATAATATAAGATATCTTCCTTCAAGTATGCTTTGATATTGATTCTTGACTTAAAGGGAGAGAGATCACCCTGATTACTTGATGATGATGATGGCAAGGCTTCTTCCTCCTTTCCTTGGATGTAGAGTTTTCAAGATGATTCAATGTGTAGTCCTTTGAGTGGAGGTAGGGTCCTTGAAATGTACGAGCTTCTCAAGAATGCTTCAAATGTAGAACCCTTCTTTGGATGAGCTATGATTTAGAGGTCTTGTTGTTGTTGTTGCTTCTAGGTGGTGTGATCCTTCTTGATGCTCCTTAGATTTTTCGGCCCTTATGTAATCCTTCTTGATGATTCATTGTCCTTTTTGATGTTTCTCAGATGATCTTCTTATGCTTTGACGCTTGAGTGTCCTTTAAGCTGACTTTTATTGTCTTGTCACCATAGCTCTGATACCATGTTGAGAAATCTAGGGCAACTAGATTAGGTGATTTCTCTTACTTTGATAAGTGCTTGTGAAATATTTTTACATATTTTGATTAGATTCTTCTTCTCCTTGATTATTATTATCTTCCTTTCATCAAACAACGACCAAACCATAAAGAACAATGAGACAATAGGACACAAGATGTAGGCGATCATCCAAGGACAAAAATTCTCCAATTGAGAGGAAAACCAACCGAAATTCTTTTCTTCTTATAGAACTTCAATTGACTAATTCCAAGACCTATGACCCTTGACCAAGACCCTTCGAGACCAAGTCAATTTTGACCTCTAACAAATTCTTCTGCCCAACAGATTCTTCTTGCAACTTCGATCTCTCTAGTATATTCTGCTGCAACTTTGACCCCTCCAGCAGATTCTTCTGCATCTTTGACCTCTCCGACAGATTCTTCTGCAACTTTTTCCTTCCAACATATTCTTCTGTATAAACCCTAGTTCACATGTATGGCTAGAATTTGTTTCCTTTCTCCTTCGCTTGAATTGACTTTTCTTCCTTGACACTTCGGCTTGCAAAGGAGACCTTTCTTGACTGAAAACTTAGCCTTTGATGATGACTGTAATTCAGTGTTTGCTATTGTAGAAAGATGCCCTAATCCACTTCGCATGTGTGAGAAAGATAGTCTAGAAATAATCCCAAAAACTTGACTTTCTTTTCTCCTTTTTATCTTCCTCTTCTTCGCACTTTTCTCTCTTGGGATGGAATTTGTGTGAGTGAGTGAGTGTCCTCCAAGTGAAGTCGAAGTTACCTTTATATATATCTTCCACTAGGTCAAATTGCATCTTTTTAGGCCGACTTTTCCATGTGTGTAGGCCGACTTGATCTTTGCACCATGATGAGCTCTGGAGGGTCTTTTGACTCTATTTTGACCCAAACAAAGTTTTCCTTACAATATGTAACATGCCCAAATGGGTCTTCAATACATGATAATGACTCAATTGAATTTATGACAAACCTAGAAGCACTGAATTGGTGCTTGACCCAAAAACAAATTTTCCTTGAGCATGAAACCCATGCCTCAAGAACAACAATAATAAATTTATTTTTCTCTTTACATTAAATACCTAAAATCATGATTACATATGTCATTATGAAGACCGAACCTAGTTACATATTTCAACACCCTAAATAACCTATAAGGGTATTCTTAAATAGGGTGAAGGTAATTAGTTTTTTGAAGGTTTAAAGGTGGATAGAGGGCTTGGAAAAGCCAAAGATGACGTAGGTTTTCAATGCTAAGGTTCAAACACTCTAAATTTAAACCAATAAATGGACCCCTATAAGTTAGGGTTTGGTTGACCTTTAATTATAGCGCATGCAATGGCATAAAATGATCTTCAACGAGAATTTAGCAAGGCTATCCACTGTGCTATATTTTGGTTGTATATGATTTATGGAGAGTAACCTCCAATTATAAGCCAACCTTATGCAATAAAACAACACCTTTATGCACAAATCAGCTTCTAAACCTAGTGGTTTCCCTAGCTGTCTAGGAGAGAGAAACTTAAAAGGATTTTTATTAGGCTTTAAGGTCATCAACACATTTTTGGACCAATCCCTTATCCTACAAGGGATAATGAAGTATTTCTAGAACAAAATTCCAAGGAAGGATAATGAAGGATTAAAGGTGGGTGCTCTTGAGTATTCACTTCTCAAACCCTAGCTTTTGTTTTGTTCTTGTGAGGGGAGAAATTAAATATAAATTAAATATAAGGTTAGCACATATAGAGTTTCCTTATAGACTTTGAAGAAGACAATTTTGCATACAATTAAGAATCGAAATTTCAAAAATGACATTAATTTTAGATAACAATGGTATGTTCTATGCTTGCAACAATTACTTCAGTGTCCTTTAGCTATCCCAATGAAAATTTCCAATAGAAATCACATTAATAATTAATGACATTGACAATAACTATATACAGAACATAAACAATAAACGCAAAAGACAAGCCAAGATAAGATAACACCATTATTTGGCAAATGCAAGGAAAAAACCCCAAGATTGGGAAAACCGTTTGATCAAGTGGAGCTTTGGTGCACTTGATTTTGAGCTGTTGGAGGGAATCTCGAGGATCCCTTGGCTGCCTTTGGGAGTTACGGAGGTGGAGAATCCCCGTAGAATCTCTCCTTGTTGTCCACCTCCGAGCTTTAATTGCAAAATCTTCATCAAGAGTGCAATATCTTCGTGATTATCCCGCATTTAACCCATATTAGGCATTTGAAGTATGACAAGCCTTAATCACCATCTACACTAGCAATATAAGACCATAATATAATTTAAATGTGAGAAACAGAGACTTAATAAAGCTAAAAAGGTAACAATTAACCCCTACATTTATACCTAATGATGGAGCTCATCAGATTGCTCTGAAGAGTGCCAGAATGAATTGAAACTCTAATGGTGTCCTCCTCACTAGAAACCCAGTAAGACCCAGAAATATCTGACAAACCCAAGTGGTTGAAATGGTCCCAAGTTGAATTTTTCCCTCCAATAATTTTTGCTTCTAACTACTGGATGGAATTAGGATTTTTTTTCCTTAGAAGTGCTCAGAAAATCCTGCAACATTAATTCCAGCCTCCTCTCATCAAACCCACAAAAAGCCAGAAAGGGTTTTGGTTGAATCCATTGACTCCCGGTGACCCCCAACAAGTTTAAATTTCCCAATCTGGCCAGAAAAGGGCCCACAGGTTTTGGTGTTACTGAATTATGCCCCAAATCTACCACGAGAAATTTCTCCCAACTCTGGCTAATTCTCCACTGATATATACCTCCTATCTCCCTTCTTCCCTTGCGCAGGCGAAGCCAAAAAAACCCCTACGCAATGTTCAAAGTGAGAGAAGTGGCTTCTCAAAATCTCTACCTCACCGCCCAACAAATTCACTACAACATATCCGACAATGTGTGGGAAAAACTCCTGCAAATCCTTTGGAACTTTAGCAATCTATAGCTAATCTCAATTGGGGTGCTTCGAACAACTTCTGCACCCAAGGAAAATTTGCACCAGCTGGAAATAATTTGCAATGTAGCTCCTTTAGAAGCCCTGAGATAGACTTCTCTTTACTCTTATAGGGTGACACTAGGAGCTCACTGAAGGTATTGGTGGAATTCCCATTTGGGAATCCCTCGTGCTAAACAACACCGGTTGACTTGGCTAAGTAGCTCAAGAAAACTTTTGTTCAGAAGTTGAATTGTCAAAAGATGCAAATGAAGGCTTCTTCTCCTTATTTATAATTTTTGGTCTCCTTTTCTCCCTTGGTGGCCCCCAGTCTTTCTCTCTCCTAATTCACATCCCCTCCTCTTTTCACTCTCCTCCAAGAGAGTGAGTTCCCTTCTTAGGTTGAATTTCTCTCTCTTATGGGCCCCATGTTCCACTAGAGGTGCAATTTCCCTTCTTCATCCTAAGAGAGTGAGTTCCCTTCTTGGGTTGAATTTCTCTCTCTTGTGGGCCCCATGTTCCACTAGAGGTGCAATTTCCCTTTTTCATCCCAAGTCCCAATGCTATAATTGCTTCCTCTTCCATAAATTGTCTCTAATGTGGAAAATAAAAATTGGGGATATTACAGTCCTTGCCAAAAATTGCTTCTACTCAAGCAATGCTTGAACAAGTGCCCCCTCTGACTGTTGATCACCATTATCACCACCAGTAATACCAAGGTCCCAAATGTCCCACTGAGTCATCCCCGATCTCTGCACGGCCTGGTCATAAAGGAATCCCTTGATACCTAGATCCGATGCCATCTGTAGAAATTTCTGAATCTTATATCTTATGCAAAAATTATTACTATTAATCCAGTTAAGCTCCTCCTACTTAGATAAGTTATCAACTGAATAAATTCAAGTTAACATCGAAGCAAAACACATAACAGATCTCTACCAATTCAGATCTAGAATAAGCACATGCACACATTGACAAAGTGACACAGTTATTTCTGGACAAATAGTCTCCAGAAAAACCCAAGGTGGGAAAATCGGTCTCTGGCTGTTGGAGGGTTCTGTTATTAAGAATATTTCTGAATACACAAATCTGGGTTCCAGATCTGGAAAACCCGATAGAGAAAACACTAGATCTATAGCTCTCTGGCTGATCTAGGGCCAAAAAAATGACTGATCCACACCCTCAAACGGGATTTACAGAACTCAGCCAAATCTAGGCCTAGAAACCCCAGCGTTGCCTCTGAAAGGCTCTACGTCTGCCTCTGAAGCCCCTGAAAGCCTCTGCGTCAGCCTTGGATGGTCACCAAACCCTCAGCGCTGCTCTGGAAGGGACTGTGTTACCCTAGACTGGGTGACGCATTCACTACACTACCCTAAGGGTCTCTGCATAACCCCTGAAGGGTTTCCTGAAAATTACGCTGTCCTTGCTACTGCTGCTGCTGCTGCCTTCCTCTGTGCTGTCCTTGAGTTGATCTCTTCTCTGCCTCTTGTGTATTCTAGACCCTGGGATCGGATCATCCCCTTGGTCTAAATTCCCCTCTCTGCAGCTGAAACACTTCTGAGAATTCTTAGCAACCCCGCCCTAGAATCACAGCTTAGCTTCAGTGCTCTGCCTCCATGTGTCTTTACAAATGACCCCAAGCCTTTCCTTTATACTTTTCTCGTTGACAAATCAACGACCAATATTAAATCTTTAATCAATGGCTAAGATTAAAAGAAAGCTTGATCCATGTGACTTAAGACAGTTTCATCACATGTTTAATTAAATTCACTTTAATTATTTTATGTTCGTAAGTTTTAACGTAGGAAATACATTAAAATAACTAATTAATTTAATATCTCCTAAACCAGATGAAATTTCCCAAATCCATTTCTGGGTCTTGTAGATTAGGTGAGCTCTAGTCCTTCATCAAAATTTGGGACCTAGAGCACAACTGATGCTACCCCAAATACAAAAAAATATCAACACCATCCTGATTGCTATGAAGCACCCCTTTCTCCACTCACTTTCCGACCAGGTATAGGTAGCACAAGCCCTCTGCCTACTATTAATAAGTAGAGCATCGTGATTATGTAGGACCCTATCCAATTCCCCATGAAGCTGCCTCACCGAGTAGTCCACCTCCTACAGTTCAAGAGTAAACTCCTGAAGATACAACCTAATCCCTGTGGGGTTGAAGTCTCTCCCGCATGGGTTTCCCCTGATATCCTTCTGCTGACCAACTTGCCATGTTGATGAAGTCCTCCATGCCATCGACGAGTCACAAAATCCCAATGGAAGATCTGAATGATCTCCCCCTCTTGTAGCCAACTCATCCCTAAAGGTCTTTGAGTTGTCCAGTACTGCGATGCCTGGGTCCAATGCTAGTCTCAGAACGATGCCACCATGTTTTCATTGTGCCACTTTAGCTTTAAAAAGCTGCCCATTATGGGCTGACTGTATCCTCCTTCCCTAAAACTTGGTGGCGAAGTATCAACGAAGACCAAGCTCATCATGCCTAGGTATCTCTATGATGTCACTATCTACCCATTCATTGCTAATCCTAATCATGATCTACAACTAGACACCCTTGCATCACCAAACAATGGAGGCCCTAGTGATCCCCCATGTGTCAACCCCAAAGTGAGCTAGATCACCTTCAGCTATGGTCCTTCTCATGAAATGTGTAACAACCCACACCCTAAGTTACTACTTCCTAATATTTAACTACGAGTTAAATATAATATACAAACATAAAAACTAACCTTAAAGAATAATTAGAATAATTAATTAAACATTCAAAGCACCATGATTAAATACATTCGAATTAATACAAACCATATCATCTTACATTCAAAGGACATCTCATTAATACAAACCATATCATTCGAATGACATATCATTAATACAAACCATATCATCTTACATTCAAAGGACATCTCATTAATGCAAACCATATCATTCGAATGACATCTCTTTGAAAACATTCATTTCTACATTTATGGACGTCAAATCTTGATGGAGTTGTGGCGGTGGGGTCTTATCTCGATGGAGTTGTGGCGATGGGATCTTAGCTTGATGGAGTTGTGGCGGTGGGGAGATTTTTATTTAAACAAGAAGACATGAAGGAGGAGGGGCTTTTGATTCTTATGGGAAATAGAGAAGGCTGTTGTGAGGAAAGGGAGAAGGTTGTTGTGATGAAATTGAGAAGGTTGTTGTGGTGAAATTGATCAACTGTGGAAGGGAGACTTACGTTTCTCGGGATTCTGGGCACGGGGGCAGAGGAGGCGTCATCTGGATTTGAGATTAAATCCTAAATTGGCTTGGAGGAACATTTTGGTTCTGAAATCTGTCCGCTCAGCTGGAGAGGAGGATCACGGTTCCAACAATTATCAGCGATTCAGTCATTCAGCCTTCATCAACTAAATTCTTGTTTGGATCTCATCGTTTCCAGGTATTTCTCTTAGCATCAAATATTTAATTGTGTTTCAGCATCAGTTACTTAATGTGTTTCAGCATCAGAGCTCTTGTTCAAACTTTCGGACCTGTTAGATTGATGTTAAAACCTGCTGGCCATTCAAACCAGCAATATGCTTCTGCATTCATTTTAGGAACACTCTGGTTTATATTCATTGAAACAGTAAAATCTCTACTACAAACAACCCAGAATTACAATAACACATTTCTAGTAATATTCAGCCACTTTATTACTGTTTTAACAGGGTTTACATGGATCAGTAATGGTAAAGAGGAACCTGGTACTGGTTTTAACTCTTAACAATTGCTTCAATATGGATAGACCGATGCTCATATCCATTAAGACTTCCAATAGCGGGCCATCCTTTGGGACTTGGAATTAGCACAAGACCTAAGAGACCTACTTACAAAGAAATTCAATGAAACCCTTTCTGCTAATGTGTGCTTCAGATATGCAATGGAGAATCAAACTTCTTCAAAACCTCAGAATTGCTTCTCACTGATATAATAACTTCACTTCAACAATTCATGTACCTTTAAGTCTTTTGGCCACTGTTGTAGCTGAAGATGCCTTGAATTTGCTTGCTGCCAAGAATATGCCTGAGGATGTCTAGCTGCAAACACTGACCTAACCTCTGCTGGTTTACCTTCAGCTACTACTGTAGATCACTGATCGGTTAGGGTATTATACTTTCAAAGAACCTTGAAACTGATCAATATTCATAAAAGCTACTGTAGCCCGAAACTTGACCTAAACGTAACTGCTTCTTAATAACTCTTGTATAATTCTCAAATCTGAACACAGTACTTCAAACCATACCCCTGTTTGCAATGCCAAGCGTTACCTCAGTTGCTCCACGACTTGACTTGCCTTGAAGATGATTCAACAATGACTTGAAGAGGAGTATAGTTATGTCTCAGAATAGCATACCATAGAAATTACAATATCAAACCCTCTGGAAACCCTCGACAGTCCTTGAGACTTGTGATAAAGTAATTGTTTGCAAGTGAAGATTAGGCTTCGGCAAAATCGGTGAAGGTGACAAAAATAAATGGCCCATGCTACAACCTTCAAAAACATGCCTTAGATTCCACAGGCCGAGGCCTGCATCCTTAAAAAGGGCCGAGATTTGTTATATGATAGGTTAGAAGTCGGTAACAATAAATCCTCTCAGATCTGCCTTAAACACAATCAAAATACACCACCATAAATTTTTATTAAATGATCTTAGACATGTCCTTCCTCAGGAGCAGAGTAAACTCTTAATCAAGCTCGCATTAGGGCACTAAAAACCAGTTCAAAATGTGTAATAAAAAGAGCCCTAATGTCTGCAAAATAACACAATACCTCCAAAATTTGCAAATTGGTCTGTAATCAAAACATAGAGGGCCGAAGTTGGTTGAGATACGCGTAAGAGAATGATCATCGTATTCCATGAAAGCAAAGTGGGCTTCTTGATATAATCAAAGATGAATCGGGCATCTTCAACAAACCCGCACATAGCATACCTAACCACCAGCATAGATTTCTGGAGCGAGCTGTGGTTTCAATCATCAGTATCGTATACAAAATTTATGATTGGAATTCAGGTTCCGCAGGTTTATTTATAAGGGGGGTTATCGATTTTGGAAAGGCTCACAGGGGACCGACAGGAGTGTATTCATGAAGGTAATGCGATCCTTCTGATTCATGTAGCTGTTAATACCCCGGTTACTTGATCACCGAATACACCAACACCACACGGCGTGACTTGTCGATAATTGCCCAGAGGTGTCGTATCTGACTGGGGTTATGCGTCGTTGTCCGTGGTAACCATTGCTATAAGGTGTATATCGTAAAGTTTACTTATATCAATAGGTATAAAAATAAATATATATCATTTGGTTTTTGAAAAATATATCGTGTGGTTTTAAAATATACATCGTAGGGCTTATATATATATATATCGTTTGGGGTTAATATATATATAGCATTTGGGTTAAGATATATATCGTATAGTCGAAAAATATCTCGTATGGTTAAATATATATATATATATCGTAGTTTTTTTTTTAAATATATATCGTATGTTTATATATATATATATATATATCATTTGGGGTTAATATATATAGCGTAGGGTCTAAATTTATAATACATATGACATTAACTCCTATCATCGGCAGATTTAATAACTTAAGAAAATTATAATAAGTCTGGATTTAATAAAATAGTAACATATATAAATTGTAAAATAATACATGATTATGAAATCATATATGATACATTTAATTTAAAAAAAAATAAAAAATATACATATATCAGGTTAATTAAATTGGGTGATGTATATAGTAAATTGTCGGTATTTACTTAAAATCTATATTTTGGCTCTTATTTTGTTAACAACCCTTTGATCTACAAAAACCCTTGCATTTCACTCTAGAGTTAGTACGCATAAAATACCCTGCATAGGACAAGGAGGTCGCGTTGCTACCCTCCTTGACCTCGGTACCAGTAAGACCTGCTTGCAGGTAAAATAGCAAAAGAACTATACCTGTATGCAAGCTCAAATCTTACGAAAATTATATTCTATTAGTCTGAAAATTTACCCACTTCTCACAAATTTATTATGATTTTCAGGAAAAGTCACAATGTTTAACACGTACCAAAGGCGACAACGCCAGTGAAATGCATCGCCACCACCTCCACCTTCACCTTCACCATCACCACCATCAAGATCGCCGTCAGCGCCTGTTGCTCCACCCGATCTCACTACTGTGATGAGCTCATTAGAAGCCATTTTGGAAACATTAAAAGGGTCGCAGTCGACCAGGAACAAGGAGGAACGACGTCATCTAGAGGAAAGACATTTAGAAAAGCCTAAGAATTTTGATGACAAACCTCATAGAGAAGATATTTCACGGGAACTGCAAAAGATTAATCTCCCTGAATTCTTTGGAGGACGAGCTGGAGAACATGCCGGAGCATGGTTGGAAGGGATGATCAGATGCTTCGCCTTAAGAGAATATTCTTCAACTTCTAAAACAAAGATCGCTGTATTCCAAGTCAGGGGGAATGCTCTGATTTGGTGGGGAAATATGGAAAAACAGCTGCATCTTACTTCAGATACCATTCTTTGGGAGTTGTTTGTGGACCGATTCCGTGCGAAATACTTACCACCTTTCTTTCAAGAGCAGCAAGTCGGAGCCTTCCATACTCTAACCCAAGGTGGTAAAACCGTGGATGAATACGAGATAAAGTTCATGGAACTTGTGAAATATGTTCCTTATCTAGACATGGATGAACGCCAGGCCGAGCGTTTCGTATTTGGATTAAATCCTCGGATCAGAGCCATGGTAAGAATGTGGAAGCCACCGACGGTGGCAGAGGTGGTTGAATGTGCTCGTTATGCAGAAGAACATTTGGGGATTAAAAGGGATTTCAGGCTAGCTAAACCAATACCGCAGGCATTTACAGGAAGGACTCCTCGAAATTTCTTCCGAGGAAATAACTCGAGACCACCTCCTTATGGTAACAGGTTTACCCCAAGAGGAGCGGGGTCAGGAGCTCCCAGGACCATAAATGCAATAGCTTCCGAATCCTCAAACATCAGTCCTTGGAGATCTCGAGGGACTGGTAATCGAGGAAGGAATGGGAGAGGAAGTGACACCAGGGGACAGAGCTCTTGGTCCGGAATTTCTCAGTCAAACGCAAAAGGACCAACCCGGGTGGACTGTTGGGGGTGTGGAGGACTTCATCTGCGGCGTGATTGTCCGGAAAACTCTCGGCGAACAGGGAAAGAACCATCATCAGATGCCCAAAGCAATCATAGAATCCATGCTGTCGTCAACAACAACCAAGCAGCACATTAATCCACGGTAGTGGAATCTTCAGGTACAATCAACGGAATAAAACTCAAAATCTTATTTGACACTGGAGCTACTGATAGTTTTATTTCCTCTTGTGCATTAAATAAATGTGGGTTGGCGGCCTGTAAACAGGACTATTTTAGACAGGTAGAAATGGCTTCAGGAGACCTTCAATCGGTAGAATTAAGTGTTGAGGATTGCAAAGTTGATCTAGGAGTATGTTTGACCAAACTAAAAGTATATGTCACGACCCTAGGAACTTACGACTTGGTGATAGGAATGGATTGGTTAGAGTCTCAACGAGCATGGGTAGACTGTTCCGGGAAAACAATATTTTGTTTGAATGATGTGGGAGAGACAATCCAAATTCAAGGTATTAAGAGGAAGGTATCCTTGCGTTTCATCTCAACTATGCAAATGAAGCGATGCTTAAGGAAGGGTTGTCAAGTGTATACAGTTCAAATGGTAAGCAAAGAAAAGGGGCCTTCCTTAGATCAGTATCCGATTCAATCAGAATTTCTATATGTTTTTCCAAAGGAATTACCGGGACTGCCTCCTAGGAGAGAGCTAGACCTCACCATTGAATTGAAACCTGGTATGGAACCTATATCTAAAACTCCTTACCGAATGACCGCCCTGGAACTTCAAAAATTGCAAATACAGCTGAAAGAACTGTTAGATGTAGGGCACATTTGACCCAGTGTTTCACCATGGGGTGCTCCTATAATCTTTGTCAAGAAGAAAGATGGTTCATTACGACTGTGTGTGGACTATCGAGATTTAAACCAGGCCACGGTAAAGAATAGGTATCCTATGCCTCGCATTGACGACCTTTTCGATCAAATGAAAGGAGCTACAATATTTTCAAAGATCAATCTGCGATCGGGTTATCATCAACTCAGGATTAGTGAGAGCGATGTTTCTAAGACTGCATTCCGAACTCGTTTCGGGCATTATGAATTCATTGTGGTGCCATTTGGGTTGACCAATGCACCTGCAATCTTCATGAACCTTATGAATAGCGTTCTCCGCAAATATCTTGACAAATTTGTACAAGTTTTCCTGGACGATATTCTCATTTACTCTAAGAATGAGAAGGAGCATGAAGAGCATCTTCGGATAGTGTTATCTTGTCTCAGAGAACACAAGTTATATGGAAAGTTATCCAAATGCACTTTATTTCAGAAGGAAATCCATTACTTAGGTCATATCATATCAGACGAATGAATCTCTGTAGATCCTGAAAAGGTAAATACAATCAGGGAGTGGCCGATACCTAAGAATGCACCTAAAGTGCGTAGCTTTATGGGTTTAGTAGGTTACTACCGGAGGTTTTTGGAGGGATTCTCCAAAATTGCAAAGTCGATCACAAACCTCCAGCGCAAGGGTGTTAAGTATGAATGGACTGAAGAATGTGATAAAGCTTTTTCTGCACTGAAACGATTATTGACTAGTGCATCGATTTTGCGAGTATTGGATATGGATAAAGATTTTACTGTGTGTACCAACGCATCTAAGCAAGGGTTAGGTGCAGTATTAATGCAAGAAGGAGGCATAATAGCATACGCTTCAAGGAAATTAAAACCCCATGAAGAACTTTATGCTACGCATGATTTAGAGTTAGCTGCGGTGGTTTTAGCTTTAAAGATGTGAAGACACTACTTGGTAGGGAGAAACTTTGTGCTTAAAAGTGACCACCAAATTTTGCAGTATTTATTCACCCAGAGAGACTTAAATGCAAGACAAAGACGATGGAGTGAACTCCTAAGCGAATACGATTTTGCGATTTCATATATAAAAGGGAAGGAGAATGTTGTAGCAGATGCTTTAAGTAGAAGACCTCGAATATTCTCCCTCGTACCTATCAGGATGAACTTGAGAGATCAAGTACTTGAACATATTGTAAGAGATGGTACTTAAAAGTAAGGTCGGGGCTCGAGAGCAACCATTCAAAAGAACCTAAGTTCGAAGGATATGATCTAGAAGATGACGGAATTCTACGATTTCACAGAAGGATGTATATACCAGATAGTGGAGATCTCCGAAACACCATCTTGAAGGAAGCACACCGAGTAGTGTATTGTGCACATCTTGGGGTAAAGAAGATGTATGCTGACTCTAAGAGACTCTTCTTCTGGTTAGGCATGAAAAACGACATTGTCCAATTTGTTGCTAGGTGTCTTGAATGTCAGCAGGTAAAAGCTTATCATTGTCACCTAGCAGGTCTCTTACAACCTCACGACATCCCTATGACCAAATGGGAGATAATTTCTATGGATTTTATCGTTGGGCTGCCTCTTACGCAACAAAAGCATAATGCCATTTTGGTTGTGGTGGATAGATTAACAAAAAGCGCCCATTTCATCCCAGTAAGAGATACTTATGAAGTAGCTGATGTAGCTCGGGTATTCATAAATGAAATTATCAGATTTCATGGAGTACCTAAGAAAATCATATCCGACAGGGATCCTCGGTTCACATCAAGGTTCTGGAATTGTATGCAGTCGGCCTTGGGAATTCAGTTAAATTTGAGTACAGCATATCATCCTGAGACCGATGGTCAGACAGAAAGGGTAAATCAAGTACTCGAGGATATGCTAAGGATGTATGTTATGGACCAACATTCACACTGGGAAAAGTACTTACCCTTGGTAGAATTTGCTTACAACAATAGCTATCACAGTTCAATCGAGATGCCGCCATTTGAAGCATTATATGGGAGACCCTGCAGAACGCCGTTGAGTTGGGACAGGTTAGAAGATCGAATAATCGTCGGACTAGAATTGATCCAAGAGATGGAGGATCAAGTAAAACTGATTAGGTAGTGATTGAGAGAGGCCCAGGATAGACATAAAAGTTATGCTGACGCTCACAGGACAGATAGAAGCTATGTAGTGGGAGATCGGGTTTTCATCCGCATCAGACCAAATAAGAGCACCATTCGGTTTGGGAGGGGGACAAAATTATCCCCTCGGTTTATAGGACCGTTTAAAGTCCTGGAAAAAGTTGGACCTGTCGCTTATTGTCTTGCACTGCCACCCCACCTGCACAAAATTCATAATGTATTTCATGTATCCACCTTACGACATTATATTGCTGATAAATCTGATGACCTTCAATGGAAGGAACTGCAGGTATCGGACGATGGAACCCTGACGGTCGAACCATTACGTATTCTGGAACGTAGGGTTCAACAGCTCAGGAACTGCCGGATAGACCAAGTTAAAGTCCAGTGGGACAAATATAGTCCTGGATCAGTGACTTGGGAGGATGCTGAGACTTTCTACCAGAATTACCCCAGCTTATGCTAAATTTTGAGAACTGGAAACTTTATATGTATATGACTGCTCTATTTTGATACTTGAAACTTTATTTTGAAACTTTCTGTTGGCTAGAAACTGAGGCCTTCTGGTCTCCGGAAAATCTCTGTAGGATCTGGCACTGGCCCAACGCTGTCTCCTCAGCAAAATTATGACTTCCCTTCAGGCTTTGCGCGGTGTCTGCGTAAGCATTGCATCACTTTCTCTGCGCTTCCTCTGTGGCTCTCTCTGTCTCTGCTGCTATGCACTCTCCGGCTCAGGAATGCTTCCAACCGGAATTACTGCCCCTTTCTGCAAAATATCTCTTGATCAAAGTTTCTCCCTGAGCACTGCCCACTAAAGAAATCAATCTCTTGATCTTTACTCTGTCAAATGTGTTTTCCAAATGACCCTTCAAGCCATTATTATAGTCTTCTTGTCGAAACTTCAACGACCCAGATTAGATCTCTAATCAACGGCTAAGATTAACTTTTGACTCGATCCGCCTTTTCTAGAACATTCACACCCATATTCTATTAATTCCCTTTAATTATTTTAGTTTCCTAAGTTTAGACTTAGGGTCCCTTTAAAAATAATTAATTATTTTAATAAAATACAATCTGCGAGGAATTTCACCAAACGATTTATGGGTTATCTGGAATACATGTGTTTAAGCCTCTCTGCAAATTTTGAGACTTAGAGCACATCCGATGCTACCCAACAATCAACACTATTGTCATTAGGTTTGTGCAATCGAGAGCCTCTTTTCCCTTTATTCTTAGGACATGCATATGCTTCTTGATGTCATGGTTTTTAGGTTCTTTTAGTTAAAGAAAGGATTGCTTCAAAGATCATGGCAGCTGCATGCCTTTGGATTGTGAAAGTGGTTGTTTTTTAAGTGAATTAGTTATTGTGCTTGTTTCTTTCAAGGAAATAAGTTTTGATCATTAAGTTCCTGCAATTTGCAACCTCTTTTCCCTATGCCCTCAAGCCTCTTGAGCATATGTTTCTTTCTAAAATCAATTAGAGAATGTGCTTCCTTTTAACGAAGACACCTGTTGTCATTAGGGTCTTGCAATTAAGAATATTTTTTTTCTCTCACTTTGATGTTTGTCCTCCCGAGCACATGTTGTTCGAGGTCATGGTGTTTAGGTTAATTCAATCATTTTGAAATTGAACCACTTCAAATACTATACCATTTAATTTGTTTTGGCTTTTTGAAGTTGTTGTTGCCTCAATATCAAGAGGGTCTTGTGAGGGGCCTCACAAGTTGTTAACTTTAACATGTTCTTTGATACAATTAGTTACTTCATTAGCTCATCTTTAAACCATTCACAATCAATCACAATATGAAAGTAACCAGTGAAAGAACATTAAATGAAATAGCAGAATACAAGCCAAGACAAGAGAACACATTCAAGGTCAACATTGACTTGTCTGACTTGTAAATGTGATAACCAGGATCATTGTTCAAACGCCAAACAAGCATCCCAATTGAATGTACATCATGTAGCTCAAACAATCATTATTCACAGGGCTTCATTTACCAGCCTTCACATCAAGCATATGCCACTGCACTCATTGAACTTAGGGATACGACAATCACTGTCCCAAAACCAAACTTCATTAACCTAGCAGTCATAAACATAAAGAACCAACCACATACCACCTTCATATTATTTCTTAACCATGAAGACACTCGGCCTAGATAATCAGATTAAAGAGATGATTTTGACCCTCTTTAGGCCTCCTGCGGCTGCCCCAGAAGATGCCCTAACATCTGTCAAACCAGTCCTCAAACTCTGCGTAAAGCTTACCTGATAAACCCTTAACCTCTATGTATAAACTGCTGAAATGCAGCGCTTATTCCAATATCAAACACAAGTCTTACGACCTTCCTGTACACCAAATTGAAGGGGCTACCTCGGCCTTGATCACAGAGAGATGCCCTTATCAAATGCACAAAACAACTCTGCTTGATCCAAAACATAAAATAGAGAGACCAACTCATCCTCTTTCTCCTCTCTAGCACAACTCCTCTGGGCCTGCGGCTCCTACTTGGAGAGACTCGACCCTAGAGCGAAAGATATCTTGCAAACAATCCCTCCCCAAATCTATCTGCAATTGCCTCAAAAATATTCTCCAACAAGTTGATGTGTGCAATGAGGATGGGGGATGCCCTTATATACAATTTAGACATGATTATATGACTTAACTTTTGGAGGCAAATTCAAAATTCAAATTTTCAAATTTTCCCGCCTAAACAAAATCATACCTATAGAAATTCTTTTTGAATAAAAAAATATTTCCTAGTCCAAATTTAGCGATCTTTAGATCGATTTTGGTCCTCTCAACGAGAGGACTTCAATGCTACAATTGTCTTCATCAACTGAGCAGACCAAAGTGGAATTTGGCCCTAGTTGCCAATTTTAACACAAGGCAACAGCTAGACCAAGATGCAACAATGACATGGATTGCCACTGTCACCTCAACAATCCTCCTCTTGTTGGTAAGTGGAATTTCACTACACAAGAGGCTTCCTAGTATTCACCTAAGGGATATTCTAAGTCAACTGGCTCAAGGTGATATATGAAAGGTTAAGCAATGTACTTCAATGGACAAAGGCACAATTCTTTATGTATAAGAACAACATACCATAAACAAAGCCTTAGAAAAGGGGACTTGACACCTAGGGTTTCAAGATGTAGTTCATGAAAGGAGTATCTAGGGATGCAAGAACAAAGAGAAGGTTTTCTAATGATGAAATCAACAAAAAGGATATGTAAACCTTCAAATCAAGCCCAATGTTGAAGCCTCAATTAAAATTAGGGTTTAACTAGGGAAAAAATTTCCTAAGGTAGATGATATCAGCCCGATTAGGGAAAATTTCACGATTAGAAGAGCTAGATTTAGAGTTTAAAGAATCAATGAATGTGATATCATGCCACAAAAGCCTCAATGTCCTCCTTTAAGAGGCGCTAGTTGATTTCAGCCCTATGCCCTAGCCCTAGTCGTTTGCCTTAAAGGGCTTGGAAAAATAGATATGAAGAAAAAGATAAATTTTTTATCAGTTTTGACCACCACAAGGATTCCCAATGCCTTTTCGTACTTGGGTGATGGAGTCTTTAGGGCTAAATTTAAGATAGATCAAATCTATGCTTGGAGTAAGGGTGGAAACCCTTGTTTTTGTTGATTTTCTAAGTGCAATGTAGACTAGCACAATATTTTTGAAATATTGATAATTAATTTTGATGTTGATCATCTATTAAATTATTAAAATATATCATTCAACAATTATACTTCAGAAATTCAGCCACACAAGAATAGAACATTAGAGATCACAAAGACAAGACAATATTTACCCTGGGAAAATGCACCAAGGGGAAAAACCCAACAACATTTTCAATAGAGAATTGTTTTTGTTCAACAAGAGACACACAACTAGACCTATGGTCATACCTAGTCAACCCCCTCTAAGTCAAGCCTCCAAATCTGATCCAGAACTTCGCTCTTCCTCATCCTGTCCAAAATTTTGGCCCTCCAGCAACTGTGAGTTACCCCATAATTCCGGCCTCTGCAATTGGCCAGAACTTTTCCCCCAGCAACAACACTGCTTAGAAAAACTGTGAACTAGAATGAAGAGAGTTTTTCCACACGTGCGAGTTTGAGAGAGATAGAAAGAGAGTCAATTGGTCTTCTTCTTCGTCCTTCTTGTCGTTCGCTTGATTGCCTAGAAGATGTCTTGTGTGAGATATGCGAATTTCCCAAGTGGAGGAGATCAAATTGCCTTTATATAGTGTTTTTCTAGATCGAATGGGTGCGTCCTTTACCCTGGATGACTTGTCTTGGAGGTAGGTTGACTTGATAACTTTGGAGCCAAAAATTACAATTTCAAAATTCAAATTTTCTTAAAAAGACGCAATGGAACTTTGAATCAAAATATATTTTTCTTTTGACTCTAGCATTAAAAATATGCTATTAAAATACAAATACATCAAGTGGTCAAATATACATTATGAAGACCGACCATAGTTACAAATTCAACAGTTTTCGCTTCACAAACCCTAGCTAATTTTTTATGAGGGGAGAAATTAAGTAGAGGAAAGCTCTCTAGGAGGTCTTCTATGGAAATCAAGGAAAATAAATTTAACATGCAATGATCAACCTAAATTTTCCAATAAGAATATGCATTTAGTTATGGTATGATAGAAATATCCTAGCATACATTCATCGCATCAATAACCATAAAAAATCTGCAATGGCACTTACAATTTTCTAGGAAATTGTCTTCTTTCAATCCAAAAATGACATCTCGAAAACATAAATTAGACTCTAATAGAAATAGCTCCAAAATATCACATCTCCACAAGTAGCGAGTAGCAAAAGGCTAATTTGATCTCTCTAATGGAGGCTGAAATCCACAAGTGCTAATGAACTATAAGAATGGAGTGATCGCCCTTTTATATGAGCTCTATCACATCCATTAATCCAACCTAAAGACCTATAACAAGTTTGATTTTGAGGAAACATGAAGTAAGTGGGTTACAAGCCAACCCAATATCTCATGAAAACAAAATAAGCCACTAATGGCCCACACTTGTGAGTCGAAATCCCTCTCTAAGCATGATGTCATGCCCTTTTAGGGCTAATAACTATAAGGCTCCAAAATCTTAATATATGTGCTGGATGCAGCTGCAACAATCCAAATCAACCATGAATTGAGGAAGATTCCTCAAAACATATCCATGTGTCCAAAATCTAGCACTGAGTGCCCCACGTCATCTCCATGGTTGCCATCAAGACGAAGTGGTGCATGCTCTTTCCAGCGTTGGGGTTCCATGAGGTAGTACAAGCCCTCCCTAATCATCCTGGGGATGATGATCATCAAAAAGTGTCAAGGCCAGCCTGGGAGCATGCTAGGTCCGCCTGACACATCATCATGAATATCTGATTCTGAGAAAAGTGAGCTCAATGTTTCAACATCTGAGGTTGCTCTGGGGTGTTAATCAAGTATCATGATCATCAAAGTGCAAACGCTTTGTTGTGGAAGGGCGACACTGCACCTGCAAGGTCATCACTATTCTCTGCAGGTGTAGTGTGGCCTAGGCATCATGTGGAATAGGCATAAAATGAGTGGTACTCACTAGGCCTATGGTGCTCTATGAAGAGCCACTTGGAAAAACCAATCTCGAGCTCAAGCAAAGTAACCACTCATTAGAGACTGACGATAGATGCATCATAATGGACCATACTTAATTGTTAAGGGCATAGTCAAACTTCAAACCAAGATCACCTTCAACTATCTAACTATACCAAGTCCTATAAAAGTGTTCCCTACTTTGTTAAACGTGGTTGATAATCAACCCTATTAGGCACTTTCAGCCCCTAAGGTGAGGTGACATTTCAAAGGTCAACCCCTCAATTCATAGGTGTTAGTGATAATAATGGCAACATAGGCGAACTAATTGATGGCTAAGTGCCATGGCTAGGGGACTAGTTTATGAAGGTCTGCACCCTTAGTGTATATATGTATTGGAGGGAGTAATAGAGGAGGCATAAGCTACCCCTTTCCTCCGCCTACCTTTTTTTACCCCTCTGGTGTGACTTTTACTTGTTTTTTATAATGCTTTTATATGGAGCATATCTTAGGTGTCCAAGCTTGCTTTTTATTATGTAGCATTTATTTACTATTCAAGGATGAATCGGTTTCTTGCTCATCAATGTTGACACATGCACGGGTTCATTATGATGATATGGAGAATCTATTGCACCAGGTGATTGCTAATGAGGGAGTAGAGCTCATGCTAGGATTTTTCCCACACACTAATTATGTCCCAACCATATTTTGCATTTTAGATTTTCTTTTTCTTTTGTTGTGGCCATCTTATGCTTTTATCTTTCTTGCAACTATATCAACTTTAAGGGAAAAGTTTTCTAGCACTAATTCAAGGATGTGGATGTATGGATGCCAAATCCCAAATCCCAATGATATTTAACTCGAAGGATGGATGAGGTATCAAGGGAATTAATAAAGGTGTTAAGTATGGAATGGTCACGGACACACTACTTCAATCCACGTCTCCCAAGTAGTGCCCCTCCTGTAAACCTAAGGCCTTAGAGGACCTCCTACTTCAATCCAAGTCTCCCAAGTAGTGCCCCTCCTATAAACCTAAGGCCTTAGAGGACCTCCCACTGGATTAGGGCTAAAGACGAAGCTTCCTGGTAAGGTTAGAGAACATGTTTACTGTCAAAATCGGTCCATCATCCTAATCACCCCTTTATCCATGTTAGAATTATCAAAACATTAAGTTAAAGAACTTGATCGCAAAATGGTTAAAGTTCCTGCCGAGTGGTAGCCCACCTTTGTTCAAGAGGAATTCCAGATGGTGAGAGGTGTGTGACTAGTACAAATGGCGGAGGAAAGTGGCATATCATCATAACTGAGTAATGTGTAGGTTTTCTCGCTCGCTGTCTTTCCATGTTAGGGGAAAAAATTTCTCCTATGGGGTTACCCACTTTTGGTGGGTAACAATTTCCATCCCTCATATTCATATGCGTGTTAAATTTTGATTCTTATTACATGTTAGGTTTTGCAAGGGTAACTTATAGGGATGATGATGATCTTGAGATGCATACCTTATATTTTTGCTTGATAATAATAGATATTTAGATAATGATATTTGTTAATCCTCCATGATGTTGCACAAGGTTGATGGTCTTGGCTCATGTGGATTTCGTCATGGTGACTCCTTGATGCTCGTTGTTGATGATGCTCTTGGGTACTATTTTTTTGGATTAGGTTGATGATGATACTAGTGCATTGCTTCATAGTTGGTTCCTTGGATATTTGATGATATATGTCTTTTATAGAGGAATGCTCTTGTACTTAAGTTGTCTTTTACACTAATATGATTATATTTGATGAAATATATAACTTACCCCCTATAAAGTTGTCACTTCTTTGCCATACTTTGGAGCACCATAGGGTTATGATGATGATATCCTACTTGAGGATTGTGATGGAGCACCTTAGCTCTTGTAGTGTCTATCATAATTTTACAATGATATTTAATTAGATAGACTGATAACTTTGCAGACCACTCACTTCCTTGATGCATTTTGGAGCAACCTAGGGTGTTGGGTCTGATTTTGGATTGGTTGATATCTCACACTACTTAGATAAAACACCCTAGGTTTTCTATGTTTTTAGGGTTTGATTGGAAAGGCCAACCCACTCCTTGTTTCACATTTGACTCCAATGTTGGAGCAGTTGACGTTTTGGTTATGGTTTGAGTTTGAGATAGTACTTTTTGATGGATGTACACTTCTATCACATGGAATGCTCCCTTGTGTGCACACATGAGACATTTTTGATGGATCAAGTATTATATAGGGTTGTTATATGATTTTGGAGGATTTTAATGGAGACACTCGTGCCACTTGGAGGGCTATAGTTTGCAGTTGAGATAACACTTTTTGATGGATCTACTATTCTATCTCATGGAGTGCTCCCTTGCTTACACACATGTGGAGGAATCTCTGATGGATTGATTATTAGATAGGGTTGTTATATGCATGTGGAGGTTGTTGATGATTTGGCACTCAATATATGTTGTTTATTTATTTTTTCTCAACCTTCTACCTTGAAAACCACCTCATCTACCTCGATCCAGGGATGATTTGGAGATACATGTTCCACTTGGAGGGTTTTGTTGCATAATCCTTGGAGTTGGCTATGTTGCGTCAAAATCTAGTAGGTCTTGTGAGGGGATCTAAGAAGACAAGAACTAGACCAAGTGACAACATTATGAGGTGTCACCCACTTTCCCCACAAGCACCACCTCTCGTTCTTTAGTGGATTCTCACCACAAGGGAGGCGTCCCTATTATAGGTCACCTAATGGATATATCAAGTCCAAGGCTTAGAGGTAGACAGGGCAAAGCATACCCTCCAAAAGTCCTATCTAGGGCACAAGTGAACTAGGGTTTGTGAATAGGAAAGGTTAAATGCTTATCTAGGTATACAATGTTGATTTTTCATTGACACTTCAGAATCAAGTTTATGTCTAAGACATGATAAAAAATACACTGAAATACCACAACACTAGCTCTTTGCACAGTGGGAAATGTACAACGATGAATCAATGTAGTGCATAAGACAATTTTCATCGCAAAACTTGTTAAAATTATGCAATTGTGGTCAAATTCCACTTTGGACTACTACCTACTAGAGGACCAAAATCGACCTAACGATCACCTCATTCGGATAAGAAGAAGTTGATTTTTGATTTTGCACCCACTCATGGATATTGGATCAGGTCGGCTTCACTCATATGGATAGGTCGGCCTCAACATCAAATGGACATCATTGGCACCCCTTTGAAGCATATAAATACAAGTGACTTAGAAGCTCATTTGGACATCACAATATCAAGCATCTTCTTCTCTTCTATCTGATTGGGTTCGATAGATGGACGAAGAAAGAGACCGTACGGAGGTCCGAAATCACAGGTCCGAAGGTCGCTTTGTAATTAGGGTTTTTGGCTGAGCCATGGGCTTAACACTAGCAGATCTGGGCTAGCCGCGAGCTAGCTATGCACAACGTAGCTGCTCAAATCCTAAAGCCGCGGGCATACAGTCTTATGGTAGCGACTCTGGGTTTGATTTTTTTTGACTGCCATCTGAAGGTTCCTGAAGTTGCCTGAAAGCTAAATCAAGTTGTCTCTAATATATTTGACCTATGTGCATAGGTTCATGAAGTTGTTGGGTTATATTATTATACATATTGTATTGGGCTCATTGTATTCTCTGCTGAACATTTTATGACAATATAATACAAGAAGATTTTCAAAGGGTTTTCCTTGTAGTGGGTTTTTCCTTGGTCTTTGACCAAATCTGGTGTCTCTTGTTGATGTGTTGATTCTCTCCTTTTTCATTACTTTTATTGTTCTATCTTCAATTACTATTGATGAATGAAAAGACTAATTGTAATTGAAAATATTGCTAAGTGAAGTTTGGAATTGGGCTAAAGTAATTGATACACCATAGAACAATCTAAAATTAACAAAACTAGTTATATTACAAAATTTAATACAACGAATAGAGGAATCTTATACGAGGGGTCATGGACCTTATAATTAGCCATGATACAAGAACTAGGGCTTGAGATCAACAACTTATGATCATCAATCTACCTTGAACAAAGTACACTTGACTTGCTAATGTAGTGTTTCCATGGCCCTTTCTGTCCAAATACCTTGAACACTTATGGCATGTCCTTTGCCTCTTTTTCTATAGCTCACAAGCGCATTTGAACTTCAGAATGGCTTGCATCTTCAGCTTGTCAAAATTGGCTTCTCACAGTAGATGAGTCCATCTACCCACTGCATACACGCCCACGAGAAACATTGTTCACAACTTCGTTTGTGAACAGAACTGATCTACCTTCACACAATGTCTTTCTACTCCAAGATCACTGTCATAAGTTCAACCAAACTTCCCTCTAGCTACTCTCCCGCTCCTAAAATATATCCAATTCTTAGGGTCTTCAAATCTGCCCTCTTCCTATCTCTTTGCTGCTCCAAAGATGACCAAACTTAGGGCTAAATCAAGCTACCCTCACACAATCACAAATGTGCCTGTTTGTCACTTTACTTAGATCTTTTTAATCAACCCACTGACAAGTCCTTAACACCACTAAGGAAGACTGATATAGGGCACACAAAAAACACAACTACTTAAAAATCCTCAAGTCCATAAAGGTATTTTTATTAGACTGCCATAAAACTCCTATCCATTATTAGAAAATCAGATTGGAAAAAATATTTTCTTATGTTGATAATTACTTGTGTTATTCTTGTATTCTTTTTACTTCTTTATGTTCTTTAATCTTCTTTTCATCAAGCAATCATCGAATCAAAACATGAAGATTAATGACACCAGATGTAGGCACTTAGTCAGGGCTAAAACCCCTCTTTAGGGTAAAACCTAGTCAAACTCTTCCACCAATTAAATTGAGATAGACCAAGACCTTAGACTTGACCAAAAGACCTTTCTCCTCCACCAAGTCGGCCTTCCAAGATGATTCAAAAAACTTCTATAGTCTCTTCTTGTCCAACAATTTCAGCCCAACAACAACCGAGAATCTTGGCCCCCAACAACTCCAGAATTTCGGCCCAGCTATAGTACTACAATTTCGGCCCTTCCAACAACCCAACAACTTTGCATGTGTGAGACAAAGAGAGAGAAAATTTGACTTGTTATGCTTGACAAATACTTCCTTCTCCTTCGCTAGGGTTTCCTTCCTCTTCCTTGAATTTCACACCCTTTTTCTGCCTTCAACAACTGCAGATCGAACTTGTTGTGAATGTGATCCAAATGAGTTGAGTTGTTGCCCTTTTATAGTGGTTTCCACCTCCCTAATTAGGCCGACTTGTCCAGGTTGAGGTTGACTTGGTGGAGGAGGCCTAAATGACCTATTTTACATAAAAATAAATTTCTTCTTTGATAGATTTTAAGCCCAAGAAGGGTCTTTTAGATATTGAGAAAGACAAGGACTCTTGACATAAACCCTAGAAGCCTACAATGGAGGCTTTGACTTAAAAACCATTGACTCAAGAATGAAACCCGTGCTTTAATAAATCAATTTCTTTTATAATAAAATTTCTTTTTCTTTCTTTTGACAAATACATACCATAATGACTCAAATACAATTATGAAGGCCGACACTAGTTATATTTTTCAACACTCTCTCTTAACTAGGGAGGTATTCATAATTACATAATAACAAAGGTACATGGAAGATCTCAAAGTGATATACTCTATGAAGAGTCATAACATACGCAATGCTAGAGATTAGATACCTGATCAGGGTATTCTAATCGGGTGAGACTAAGGTGTTTCCAAGCTTAAGCTTATATAGATACCATCAGGCTTCCACTCTAACACCAACCCAGGGATCGTAATTTAGACATCAACACATAGGCCGACCAAATGTCCTCCCAAGCATCAGGCACTCAACCCCACATGCTTACATCTCTCCTTATAAACTCAATCAAATATATATCCACCACTCCAAGCATGCTTCAAAAATTCAACCTTTTTATAGAGATATCTTCTTCAATAGCACCAAATACAACCTCAATATTTCTCAAATCTTTTGTTTGCAAATCCATTTATAGTACTTTCATGCATTATTTGGTTTCATTCTTTCTCCAAGGTATCTACTATGCTTGTCATAACATGCCCTCCCTCTTATCTGGGGAGATATACCTTTTCTTCTATCCAAGCTCCCTCTCAACTTTATAGATATCAACAACTTCCTTATTTTATAACATTGGAGAAACTTTAACTTTTCAAGGCTTCATTCTTCATCACAACTTTAAGTTCATCTTGATAATCATCATTCTTAGAGCTTCCCATATCATGCTTCATCACCATCTTTAATTACGAACATCCTCAACATCTTGAAGATTATATACCTGCAAAATATTAGTAGCCATTAGGGGAATTTTGAGGTCTGAAATGGGCCTGCTAATAAAAATGTACAACCAAAATAAACTTTATAAGAACCAACAGGATTCAAGATGATGATGTCAACCATGGGGGATGATTCACCATTTTTGGAGTAAAAAAGTAAAAAGAATAATAAAATGATAAAACTACTTTTTCAACTCGTATTTTCAATTTATCTCCCTAATTTTTTACTAAATTTCGAGCGAGAGTACTCGTTGGTTGCAAAATTTATTTTCTCATCCAAGGAGTACCCATGTTGCATACTTTCAATGGACCCTTCTACACAAAAAATTAGAAATACATGAAAAAACGTGATTGCAATCAAGTTTTTCATGTATTTCTCTTTTTTCGTATAACAGGGTTTATCAAAAGTATGCAACAAGGGTACTCCTTGAATGAGAATTAAATTTTGCATCAAATGATTGTTTCCGCTCGAAATTTGAGTAAACCCATAGGGAGATAAGTTTAAAATATGAGTTGAAAAAATAGTTTTTCCTTTTTTCCCTCTAAAATTTGATGATGTAACCTAATCTTATTTTATTATTTCCACTATTATTTTATAATTTCCTTAAGAGGCCCATATTAGACCTCAAAATTCCCCTAATGAAGTACACCCAAATACAAACATACAAAAGCATGAAGTTAACTATATCAAAATCACATTACTACAATGGAAACATCAAAGCATTCAAACTTTAGACATCAAATACCTAAACCTATTTATGTTCATAATCAACAAGATACACATCTTTTTACATACTAGACTTCAACTTCTTGCTAGGGTTTTTTCATAAACCCTAAACTCCATCTTTGAGACATAAAGCCTTAGATATCAACAATTCAATCCAATCATAGTACTATACATCTAAGGTTTTAACAATATGCTTTTATAATTACATGATATGATCAAAGCTAAATCATATCAATAATCGCAAACAATATCATCATGTCCCACAATATCAATCTCTACTAGGGTTTTGCTACAAACCCTAGGTTTCCAAACTAAAACATTAAGTTTAGCATACTTGCATTTCACATCAATATCTATTAGGTAAACCCAAGATCAACACATTGAATAACTTTGACCAGGCTAGGGTTTTGATCAAATAGACGAATATACACCTAGGGTTTCATTCTTAGAATCTTACTTTAGTTATTACAAGGTTTTTGTTCATAAACCCTAAAGATCTAAGGTCTCAATATATAACATATATAGTAACAACAAACCCTAAAGGACTATGGTTTTTACCATTACATTACCCAAAATCCTAACCTTGAAAAGAACAGGATTTCATTATATGTTCTAGACTATATCAACAACCCTAAGAAGACTAGGGTTTCATAATCAACATTAGCATCAAGAGGCTAGGGTTTTATAGTGATTTGGGAATAATTTAAGCTAATTGGCTAAATTATTTTATTACAGATCACTTGATCTACTAGATAATATTGTGTCACAAAATTGGGTAATTAGTTGAGGGTCTATAGTGAATGGGTGTTCCCCCTTTGAGGGTTGATTTGTAAAATATTTTGTAAAAAAATATTTTAGTGCATGATCCCTCATACTTAGACACCATGGCTAAAACATTAGAGGGTGGAAAATTAATTAATCCCTTCAAGTGTCAGTTAATTAAATTTTCTGGCAAAATAAAATAAAATCCTAAGCCAGAAAATTAATTAATTTGAGTCAAAAATTAAAATGTTAGGGAAACTAATTTCCCCAAGTGAAACAATTTGTGGGTCTAAAAGAAATTAATTTTTGGATGTCCCCCACCAAGGGAATATTGGAAATTTCATGAAAAATTGGACCCTTGGACCTTGGTGGTTAAGTCAATGTCAAATTTTTGAGGAAATTGGCTCAAAATAATTATTTTTGAGCTAATAAAAAATGGTTTGAATGAGAAATTCGAGAATTCCTCAAATATGATTATTTTTTACGGTGGAGATTAAAAGATAATCAAAGAATTATTGACGGTCGAGATTATTTTGACGAGGATCAGGCCAACTAGCCGTTATTTTCCACTTGGAGGAATTTCTCTATAAATAGAAGGCATTTTGCTTCTATTTTTCATATTTTGATGAACTGGGTCTGATGTAAATTGTAAACGCTGGTGTAAAGCCACTGTTTTGCTGGGAATGTTTTGATCATCATAATAAAAGACTTTGGGGTGTAGTTCATGGTGTCTCTGTCTCATTGATTTGTGGTATGTGCATTCTTACATTGTGCTCCAAATATTATTTAAATCATTATTTCATTTGTAGATGATAGGAATATACTATTGATAAGTTTTGAGCTTATCTTAGGTGATCTGATTCATTTTATGTTCTAACGGTTTCTTCTTAAGAAACCATATAGAGTTTGCAGGTTCCTTGACCCTTGGGATCCAAGTTCACAAACTGTGGGCACAATCTGACCATGTTTGGATTCAAAATATTTGATGTGATTTTCTAACGTCGCGAAGGTTGTGGTTTAACATTTACACTTGTATATTTTCTAAATATATTTGTATAATAATTTTTTGTAAATAATTTTATTTTCTAACCCTTGTTTGCAGCGGGGGTTTGGGGTTTTGGGAATTTGATTTTTTTGTAGATATTGGGGTTTTGGGCACTTGTAAATTCATTTGTGTAGGTGAGATTGGAGAAGAATTGCTAAATTAGAGTGGATCTAGGACCTTGGGGGTAAGATCTAGTCTCCAAACCTTTTGCAAGGCCAGCAACCGAAGAATTTTGTAGTGGAACTGAATATTTGAAGCAAATTTGAAATTTCTGCGAGGGTTTGAAATTTTTTATAGACTTGAGGCCGAACGTCCTCCTTCGGGCTAGTTGTCCAACCGTCCTACCCTCAACATCAACTTTTTCTTGCTTCCTATGGCTAGTCGCAAGCCTCGAAGGGCCTCAACCTACCCTTGCAGCCTTTGTCGTGGGTGTTTTAGGCCTTTTCAGGTTTCGCTGTGGCCTTTAGGCTATGCGACCTCCCCTTCAGATGTTGTTGTAGGCCCTATAGGGCCTTCTCCTTCCCTCAATCCTCCTTCCAACCCTTCGTCTCCCTTCTTATCGACCTCCCCTACCTCCGTCCTCTCCCCGTCCTCCTCCGTCCCTTTCAACCTGTCCCATTTAGGCTTGTTGCAGGCCAAAAATGGCCTAGACTTCCTCTTCTCCTTGACGACAGCCCTTGGAGGGCTTGCCGTGAGCTTTTGTGGCTCTCCTCCTTGAGCCGCAGGTGCATTCGAGCCTCCTCTTCCCGAGTCATGAGACCTACATGGCCTCTTCGCCTTAGCCACAAGCCTATTAGGCCCTGCGTCGCCTCTTTAGCCTTATTCTAGCGCTCATTTGGCCCTCATTCATCTCTGTTGGTGATCATTAAATTTTTGAAGCTAATTCATTGGCGGGTTTTGCAAAGAAATTGGAAAAAAACTTGTGTTTTGAGGTGGGATACCCATTAGAAAAAAATTTGGGAGAAGTTGGACAAATTTCTTCTAGGCCTAAAGGCCAAGTGTTTGAGTTTTAAACCCTATTTTCTCTCACTGTTTGCTACAACTCTCTAAATACATTCATAACAGTGGTGAAAAACACACATAAGTGGCATAAAAATCACATTTAAGATATCTAGCACATTGTGAATTCATTTAAGCAATTTGGGCATTAATCCCTTGACATAGATCTAGTATTTTAATGACTGTTATCTCTGCATAAAATGTGTGATCAGATCTGATATAATACTGAATGATACATTATAAGAAGGTCGGTTAGCTCATATATACATTTGGCAAGATATTGGGTATCTCATTGCTCATATTTGACTCATACATGCTTGTCATTTTTTGGATCTAGAGTGATTTTACTTACTGCTGTCCTATAAGGTTTAATAGTTGCTCATTTGAATGTGATTGGGACATAAGTGACTTAAGAAATTTCCTTGCTCATGCTGTAATATCCCGAAGGGGAAATAAACAGTAATACAAAGCATACAACAAGATACAAAATGCTAAAAACTGAACATGAAGCAGATACACATGAAATAGAGAGAATACTGAGCCATTTTATTATACTGAGAAATAGAAATGAGTACAAGAGGTGATCAGAGTGATGGCACCTTGACTTGCACCAGGCAAGTGTAGGAATACTCTCAGAATATCAATGGAATGGCTGCTCTCTGCTCTGCATCCAAGCTGTTGGAATACTGTCGTGCTGCTGCTACTGCTGGAACAAAATGAGTATTTGAGGCTGCTCCCCTACTCAGAAAAAGTTGAAACTCTGGAATCGGTCTCTACTCACAATACCGAGAAAAGCCCAGAGAGCATTTCTAAAATGGTCGACCCCTGAAAATGCCTCCCTTGAGGATCTACGCTATCCTCCTAAGGGCCACGCTGGTGCTGAATGCAATCCTCCAAAATATAGCCTCCCACTCTGCCAAATGCCTCCAATAGGCAAGGGCTGGCCCCTTGCTCAATCCTCCGGCCTAAATCCTCCAAAATAGTGCCACTTCGGAGCTCCCTCAAGATGGACTACGTCCTCCCTCTCAAGACTGCGCAGTCTCTAATGGCTCTGTTCCTCCACGAATGCAATCACTGATCCTCCTGCAAAAAGCTGATGAAAATACCTCCCTCGAGCAAGCACTCGAAGTCTCCCGGGGCTGAGGGTGGGATCTCCGAACGGAGACACCCGATGCATTGAATAGTGCTGCAGACAAGCTAAACAGCTAGCGTGCTCCAAGTCGAAATGACTAGATCAATATGCATAAACATGAATGACCAAATGAGGGGGCTCTCCTCCCTTTTATAACGCTAGGCCTCTCTCTCCCTAGGCCCCACCACCTCCACGTGCTCCTTGGCGCACAGTGTCCCTTTCATCTACGTGAGGTAGGCCCCACGCTGCCCACGTGGTCTGCGTCCCTCTCCTGCGCTGTCCACTTGGCCACTAGGCCCCACTCCCTTAATTTCGATGTGGACTTTAGGAAAGTGTTTTATCCTAAGTGAGTTAATTAATATTTTACTCACTTTATTCATGCTCCGACTATAATAAGGAAAAATTGATCAAAATTAATATTTCCAATTAGCTATCACTAATTGGGAATATTACAGTCTCCCTTGGCAAAATGTTGCTTGACCCCAAGCAACTGTAGTGATGGATGCTGCAAGATCTTCTCACTCTCCCAAGTGGCATCCTCATCCAGCAAATTCTTCCACCTCACTAAGAACTCCCGGACTGTCCTGCTCCGCAACTGCCTCTCCCTGATATCAATAATGGCCTCCGGCTGTAGCACCAAATGCCCCTCATCATCCTGTAATATCCCCAACGGGAAATAGATAGTAATACACAGAAATACAAACAAGCAACTATATAGAACAAAATGCCGGAACTAGAATATGGAGCAAGTACACATAAAATACCAGAACGCTAAGCCATTTTATTAATTCTGAGAATACATGTATGGGTACAATAGATAATCATAATAAGTGCACCTATCCTTGCACGAGGCAAGTGAAGAACCCTCTCAGAATAGGAAATGGCTGCAATAGAGGCTGCGTCCTAGCTGCTGGAGAAATCTGCCGTAGAATGCTGCTGCTGGAATGAACTGAAGCTAGGGGCTGATCCCCTTGCCGGAATGAGCTGAAAATCGGCAGACCACCTGAACTCACCACCCTGGACAAAACCCAGAAACCATATACAAAACGAACCACCTCCGAAAATCACCCCCAGAAACCCTCCTCCTAGAAAAACGCTGTCTCTCCCAGCACAGCGCAGAGGCTCAAGAAGAACGCTGGAAAAGAGCCACAAATCCTCCTGCAAAACCTCCAGCTGAAACAATAATCTCCCGAGACTGAAAAACGCTGAAAACCACCACCAAATCACCTCACAACTGCGCTGCACAACAATGACTGCGTCCTCCCTGCTGAAACTGCGTCCTCTCTCCTGAGCTGCGCAGTCACTCCAAGGGAATGCTCCTCTGCAAACGTCCACCCAAAATCCACTGCAAATCACCTACAGAACCTGAAGGAAATACCTTGCTCGAGCAGGCACTCGAAGTCCCCCGGAGCCAAGGGCGAGATCTCCGACCGGAGACACTCAGTTCGCACTAAACAGTGCTGCAGACCGACTAAACAACCGGCGTGCTGAAGTAGACAAAAGTCTAGCTCTCAAT
Source organism: Pinus albicaulis (assembly GCA_034641835.2). Classification (NCBI taxonomy): domain Eukaryota; kingdom Viridiplantae; phylum Streptophyta; class Pinopsida; order Pinales; family Pinaceae; genus Pinus; species Pinus albicaulis. Next base: position 256,843,677 of record CM076579.1, read on the forward strand.
ATCAATAACATATCAATGATGCCAAATGGAGTGAAACCCCCACCTTTTATAGTGCTAGCTCCCTCAAAACCCTAACTGCGTCCTTGAGTTCCTCCTTGACCTGCGCAGTTACCTTAGGAGTCTACGTGAGGCCTCTCTCATGTGTGTGTGGACCTCCAAGGCTTTCCCCTTTAAGTTACAACGTTGCCTCTACTAGGGAAACACTTTATTTTATTTAAGTGAGTTAGACCCCTTTTCTCACTTTTATTTATTAATTAACTATAGTCGGCAAAACTATACAAAAATCAAATATTCCAATTAGCGGTGCTAATTAGGAATATTACACATCCGTAGGCGGAAGCTCCTCTGTCACTGTCACCTGCTGTCCCAATGCCTTCTTTAGGCATGATACGTGAAAGATGTTATGAATCTTGCTGCCTTGGGGCAGCTCCAACCCATAAGCAACCTGCCCAACCCTGCGTATCACCCTGTAAGGCCCATAAAAACGGGGCTTGAGCTTCTCAGCTCCCTTCTACTTCAGAGACGACTCTCAGTATGGCTGCAAATGTAGGTAGACCAAGTCCCCTGCCTCAAACTGTCTCTCTACTCGACCCCTGTCGGCATACAGCTTCTGCTGGCTCTGTGCTATAGCCATGTTATCCTTGAGAGCTCGGAGGATGTCTTGACTCTCTTGGATCCATTCCTTGGCTCTCGGAGCCTTGCTGGCACCAAACATCACATCAAAAAAATATAAAGCATGATAACCATATAATGCATAGAACAGAGACATATCGATAGACATGTGATGTGTGTTGTTGTAGCAGTACTCTCCTAGGTGCAGCCACCTCAGCCATGCTCTCTGCTGCACACTGACATAGTTACGCAAGTAGCCCTCCAGCCACTCGTTAACTATTTCTATCTGCCCATCTGTCTGTGGGTGGTAGCTGGTGCTCTGTGTCAACTTTGTCCCCACCAGCCGGAAAAGCTCTTGCCAAAATCCGCCCATGAAGCGGTTGTCTTGGGAAGATCATGTAACCTGAAGATATCCCTGAAGAACAGCTCCACCACCTATGTTGCTGTATAATGTGCGGATATGGAAAAAAAATGTGCATATTTTGTCAGTCGATCAACGACGACGAATATACAGTCCTTGCCCTGCACCATGGGCAACCCTGTGATGAAGTCCATCGAAATACTCTCCCATTTCCCCTCTGGAATGGGAAGAGCCGGCAATAAATCTACTGGATGGTTCATCTCCCCCTTGTTGCGCTGACAAATCTCGCACTCCCTGACATGCTGGAGTACGTCCTCCTTGAGGCCCTTCCATGAGAACCTCTCCCTGATGGCCCTGTAGGTTTTGGTAAACCCCTGGTGGCCAGACAATGGCTTCTTCGTGAGAAGCTTGCAATATCTTCTTCTTGAGCTGAGAGCCCTCAATCAAGAAGATCCTGTCCCTGTAGTAGATGATCTCATCCATCACCCTGTATCTATCATCTGTCACCTGTCCATCCAGAACCTCACAAGCAAACTTGTCATTGGAGTACTCCACCAATAGTCGAGCCCTCCAATCTGCGTCCAAACTCATCAGAGACAACGTGGCTGGTCTGCGTGAAAGTGCATCAGCCACCACGTTGTTCTTCCCCTTGACATACTCGATGTCAAAATCGTAGGCTTGGATATTGCTGACCCACTTCTGCTGCCTCTCCTGTAGCTGCTTCTGCTCTAAGAAGAACCTGAGGCTGTTGTGGTCAGTCCTCAACCTGAACCTGTTACCCACCAGTTATTGCCAAAATTTGGCCAATGCATGCATGATGGCCAGCATCTCCTTGTTGTATATGGCATACAACCGCTCATGTGGAAGGAGCTTCCAGCTCTCAAAAGCTATAGGGTGGCCTCCCTGAATCAATACTGCGCCGATCGCCTCTCCTGATGCATCACACTCCAGAACGAATGGCTGCGTGAAGTCTAGCAACGCAAGCACTGGACAACTGCTCATCACCTCCTTGAGCCTGTCAAAGGCCTGCTGCGTTGTATCTGTCCAACTGAATGCCCCCTTCTTCGTCAGATTTGTAAGGGGTGTAGCAAACTGAGAGAAGCTCTTGACGAACTTCCTGTAGTAGGTGCAGATACCCACAAACCCTCGAAGTTCCGTCACGTTTCTCGGCTTTGGCCAATCCTTGATAGCCCTGATCTTCTCCTCGTGGACCCTCACTCCATCCACCCCTATAATGTGTCCCAAGTATAGCATCTCCGTCAACCCAAACTCGCAGTTGTAGAGCTTAGCATAAAACTATTGCTCCTCCAAAATACACAACACTGCCTCTATATGCTGGAGATGCTCCTCCCATGTCCTGCTATATATCAATATATCATCAAAGAAGACCAACACAAACTTCCTCAGGTGACTGCGGAAGATGTGGTTCATACACGACTATAAGGTGGCCGGTGCGTTGGTTAGCCAGAAGGGCATCACCAAGAACTCAAAATGGCCATAATGGCACCTGAAAGCGGTCTTGGGAATGTCCTATTCCCTCACGCGAATTTGGTGGTACCCGGATCTCAAATCAATCTTTGAGAAGAACTGTGCCCCTCTCAACTCATCCATTAGCTCGTCAATCTGTGGTATAGGGTACCTGTTCTTCATGGTCTTTTTGTTCAGGGCCCTGTAATCAATGCACATCCTCAATGTGCCGTCCTTCTTCTTCACCAACACTACCGAAGAAGCGAAAGGACTGGTGCTAGGCCGAATGTGTCCAAGAGCTAACAGCTCGCGGATAGCCCGCTCAATCTCGTCCCGATAGGCATTGGGGTGCCTACAGGGTGTGGTAATGACGACCTGAATGCCCTGCTCTAGCTCAATTGTATGCTCAAATCCCCGAACCGGTGGTTGTCTTGGTGGTATCTCCCCAAACACCGTGACATACCTGTCAAGGATGGTTTGTATCTGTGGATGAACTGTCTGCCCTGTGGTCCCTGCCTCTGATGCACGCAGCTCTACAGCCCACTCTATGTCTCCCTTTCGGGAGTCTGCCTCCATCCGGTAAGCTGAAACGGTCTGGGGTGGGTAAGTGTGCATGCCCCGTATCTTCTCATGCTTCCCGGTCTTCTTCTCATCCCACTCCATCTCCAAGGCCTCCCAATCTGTGGTGACCTTCCCTAGAGTGATCAGCCACTGTACACCCAATACCACATTGGTATCCGGTATGTTAACCACGAAAAAGTGGTCAGTCATTGTGTAGGTGCTCATCGTCACTGCCAGCTTTGGAACATATCTGGCACATTGCATAGTCTGATCTCCTGGGACCAACACTGAAAACCCATTGAAGCTCTCTGTCTGTATGCCTCTCTGCTCTACCATCTGTGCATTGATGAAGTTGTCGGTTGCCCCACTGTCCACCAGTACTTACACTCGCTGCCCCCGTACTGTCCCTCGGACGCGTAGCGTCAGATACTTGGGAACTCCTCGCAATGCTGCAAGGGTCCCTCCGGTAGGTGCAAAGGCTACACCACCTGCTCCTGGGGGTAGGGGTGGCAAATGATCCTGCGCTGCATGGCTGCCTCCTGCCTCCACGTCATCATACTCATCCTCTTCCCCGCTGCTCTTGGAGAAGATTTCGATAAAATGTGCTTTGCCAGCAGCACATCTGTGTCCTGGTGCCCACGACTCCTGACAGGTGAAACACAACCTCTTCTTCTTCAACTCCCTCCTGGCATCATCATTCAACTGTCCTCTACCCTGATTCCCCTTTGGAGGCGGAATCCTCACATCCTTCCCCTTTGGTTGGAAAGCCTGTCTCTGGGGGTAAGGCGTCCTGGTCCTGGGTAAGGCATCCTGCAAGTCTCGGGTCCTGCCAACTGCGTCATGGAGTGTGGTTGGTCTAGTGGATCTAACCAATCTCCGAAGCGACTCTGCTAGCCCCTTAATGAACATGTAAATCATCCGTGTTGCGGATAGATTTGGCACCATCACCGAAAGTCTCAGGAAATCTTAGATATATGTATCCGGACTCCAGGTCTGTTTGAGCCTCGTCGGCTCAACAAAGTGCTCCTCCGGATCCCTCCGATCAAACCTCTCTATCAATCTCCAGGTGAACTCGGCATATGTAGTCACTGTCGAATGCCCGAGTGTAATCATCTCGTGGAACCACCAATCCTGGGCCTTGCCATCCAAATGCAGCGCTGCCACCTTGATGGCCTCCGTCTCTGCCATCTGGTTGAGCTGGAAGTATATGTCCAGCTTCTCCACCCAAGCCTTTGCCGAATTGTTTGATGAACCATCAAACATAGGCAAATGGAACCTGCTCATCGTCCGCTGAGTGTCTCCCTCGTGATAATGCTGGTGTCCCCTGTGATGGTCGCGGGGTCTGCTGTCCCGCTGGAGCTGGACAAAATCTCGGAATGAAAGGGCATCCCTGAACTCCTGCCCATATGCCTGATACTCAGCAAAGTAATCACCCATGTGGCCAGGCTCCGGCTCCTGCTGTGCTCCTACCCCTGTGTCTGCAGCCAGGAAAGTGGGCATAGTGGAACGTGTGGGTGCATGTGATGCCATGTGCTGCGTGGCATTGTGCTCCTGCAAATGGTGGGATGTGCCTGATCCCTTATCAATCTGGAAACCCCTTGGGGTTTCTCGCTGTCTAGCCTCTACAGCAGTGAATCTTTGTTCCATCACCTCAATCTGCCTCGACAGATCCTATACTGACTTGAGGAGCATTTCCCCAAACTTCTTTGCATCACTATCATCTGCCATTGGTTCCTCCTATTCTGCGTCCACTACTGGAACGCAGTCACCCTCTCCGTAGGTGATTTGCAACCTACGTTCTCTGTCACGGTACTTCCTACCCCTATAGGAAATATACGGCTTCTCTCCCGGTGTCATAGACAACTTGCTCCACAGGCTGAGTTAGGTCTATGAGCTCTGATACCACTGTAATATCCCGAAGGGGGAATAAACAGTAATACAAAGCATATAACAAGATACAAAATGCTAAAAACTGAACATGAAGCAGATACACATGAAATCGAGAGAATACTGAGCCATTTTATTATACTGAGAAATGGAAATGAGTACAAGAGGTGATCAGAGTGATGGCACTTCAACTTGCACCAGGCAAGTGTAGGAATACTCTCAGAATATCAATGGAATGGCTGCTCTCTGCTCTGCGTCCAAGTTGCTGGAATACTGTCGTGCTGCTGCTACTGCTGGAACAAAATGAGTATATGGAGCTGCTCCCCTACTCAAAAAAAGCTGAAACTCTGGAATCGGTCTCTACTCACAATACCCAGAAAAGCCTAGAGAGCGTTTCTGAAATGGTCGACCCTCGAAAATGCCTCCCTTGAGAATCTACGCTATCCTCCCAAGGGCCACGCTGGTGCTGAATGCAATCCTCCAAAATATGGCCTCCCACTATGCCAAATGCCTCCAATAGGCAAGGGTTGGCACCTTGCTCAATCCTCCGGCCTAAATCCTTTAAAATGGTGCCACTTCGGAGCTCCCTCAAGATGGACTGCGTCCTCCCTCTCAAGACTGCGCAGTCTCTAATGGCTCTGCTCCTCCACGAATGCAATCATCTATCCTCCTGCAAAAAGCTGATGAAAATACCTCACTCGAGCAAGCACTCGAAGTCTCTCGGGGCTGAGGGTGGGATCTCCGAACGGAGACACCCGATGCACTGAACAGTGCTGCAGACAATCTAAACAGCCAGCGTGCTCCAAGTTGAAATAACTAGCTCAATATGCATAAACATGAATGACCAAATGAGGGGGCTCTCCTCCCTTTTATAACGTTGGGCCTCTCTCTCCCTAGGCCCCACCACCTCCTCGTGCTCCTTGGCCCATGCTGTCCCTTTCATCTGCGTGAGGTAGGCCCCATGCCGCCCACGTGGTCTGCGTCCCTCTCCTGCGCTGTCCACTTGGCCACTAGGCCCCACTCCCTTAATTTCGATGTGGACTTTAGGAAAGTGTTTTATCCTAAGTAAGTTAATTAATATTTTACTCACTTTATTCATGCTTCGACTATAATAAGGCAAAATTGATCAAAATTAATATTTCCAATTAGCTATCGCTAATTGGGAATATTACACATGCTCTATAAATCATAATTGTCTTGAAAGTTAGTCTATAAGATCACATCTAAGTCACTCATATAAGCACTAGATCAAGAATCGAATATCATTGTGAATGGTAATCTCATATTGACATTAAGATCTAAGTGCTCTTTACTTGAGGTCTTTGAATTGGCATTGAAGTAACTTGTTTCTCTTAAGTGGCAATCCAATTGGAAAATTAGTACTCGCATATGTTCATTCTTGCTTTACTACGAATGCCCATTTGTGAATGATAAATACACATTGGTATTGAGATTCTAATCATGTTAATCTAATCTAGCATATCTTGAATGATTGAGTATTATTGGCATTTATCTCTTTTGGAGTATCTTGAAAGCTTCTAATTGAAGTAAGAGCATTGATAATCTTGTGACAATAATTGTTGGTTTCTTGTTAAACATTGGTTAAATTATTCTAAGTGCTTGAATTATCATTGAATACATTATTAGGGGATTTTGACACATCACGTAATTGTTGAATAATTGCATATTGTGGGCATCTGTTATATCTTATTGACACTTGGTAACTTGGCATACTTTCTTGTGGTTAAGATCATATTTCATTGATAAGTACTTGAACTTAAGATCAAATCATAAATAAATCGCTCAATCAATCTTGCACTCCATTTTAGGCTAGTCTTGCATTAATAAATTACTTCCAAACATAAGCTTGGTTGATAGATATTTAGGGCCACCCTTTCTCAATTTAGCTTGAGGAATTTAGACCCTCTTTAGTGGTTAACACAATGACCTTGCAGTTTTCAGAGCCATAGTCTGTGCAACACTGGAGGCATCAATTGGTTGGAACATAGGGGAGGTATTTTTAATCAACTCTTTGCTTGCTTCTTGTTGGCTTCCATCCCACAACCTAATCTAGAGACTAATTCCAAAACAGTTAAGAGGAAGGTTATATTTAGAATAGGCATTTAACTTAAAATCAACCTAGGTTTTGCATTTCACCAAGCTTTTAGTATTTGCACTTCATATGGGATAGTCATTCATCCAAGCAACGATTGTCCATCGAATTACTTGGTCTCACAATTTTATTTAATCTAATCTTTTAATCTTGCTAAAATTAACCGGGTAGCTAGACCACTCAATCCTGTCTCCTAGACTTGTTGGTTGCCAACTTGTCCTTCATCTTCACATTTGCATAGGGAGTACCCCCCATTGCCTGCTATTGGGAGATAGCTAGAACGGAGAGGTCGGGAATCAGAGTGACAACCCCTGACCTGAGTTGTTGTCGTAGTGCCTGTACAATCTGAGCGACAACATACCCAATTGCTCCATGACCTTTAATGGAATTAATGGCTAAGGCAAGTAAGAATGGCTCATGGCTCGGGAAGATGAATGTTTTGTAATGCTGTGGGTAATTCCTCCTTTTCAAATGCTAGAGACTTCTCAAATTTCCATTGTTGTCGAGCAAGTTTTACAATCTCCTTTAATGGAACTTGCAAGCTCATGTTTCCTATAGCAGGATCTAAATCGATATCAAACTCGACCTATTTACCCTTATCCTCTTTTGTGGGTTCTTTCCTTTGAGGATCCTTTTTGTGATTAACTTTCTTCGAGATATCCTTCTTAGGGGAATCTTTAGGGAGAGGTTCTTTGCGAGGGACTTTCTTAGGAATCGAGTCATTTTTGTTGGTTTACTTGGAGGTTGTGGGGTTCTCGTTGTTGTCCTTTTGTGAGTATTGGACCCCTTTGAATCTATCACTATCATCAACGTTGAGGATTGGCTCCTTTTTCTCTTTTTTGATGGTGACCTCGCTAATGGGAGGGTGATGCTGAAAATTGTGTAACTAGGTTCGGTCTTCATAAATATGAAATGTACTTTTGATTCTTGTATTTTTTTAAATGAAAGAAAAATTATTATTGTTATTTTGGAAGCTTGGGTTTCATGCTCAAGGTGTTTTATTGTGGTAAAACACCCATTGAGTGCTTCTAGGGTTTGTCTTAGGTCAAGAAGTCAAAATTTGTCACAAGTTGAAAACCCCATCAGGCACATTGTAACTTGTAAAAAAAATATTTTTGTCATTAAAAGTGTCAAAATACCCTTGAAGACCAAGTGGGTCTGGCAGCAGAGAAGCTGACCTATTTTGAAGAGGCACGTCCACCTTGAAAAGCCTATAGAAAGGAGGGAACTCAACCTCCTTGATAGACATTCATCACTCACTCATTCAAGCAGAGGAGGAGAACAAGAAGGCTAGCGAAGAAGGAAGAGGACAAAGAAAGATTGTTTCTGGGCTAATTCTCTCTCACATGTGCGAAGAAGGAAAGCTAGGGTTTGTTGCTTCAAGGTCGAAATTCTCTATCTACTGGAAGAGGATCAAAGTTGCTAGAAGAAGGACCTAATAAGTCATTTACAAGCCCTAGATAAGGAAGCAAGGCAAGCGAAGTCTCTGGGAGGCCTTGGAAGGCTAATTTTTCTCTCACATGTGGATGCAGTAGCAATTGCAGGGGGGAGAAAGTTTCAGAGTTGTAGTAGAGGCCAAAAATCTGAAACTGGGGGTCGAAGTTATGCTGCTGGAAAATATTTGACTAGGTTTGACTAAGATAAGGGGAGCACATCATCAGAAAAGGTTGGACTTGGTCTTGGAGGGTATTGGTCTTGGTCTAGAGGTCTTGGAATTTGTCATTTGAAGAATCTGTAAGAAGAGAAGAGATGTTGAAGGTTTTCCTCTCAAGTGGAGAGGTTTTTGCCTTGGCTTGTGACCTACATTATGTGTTCTTGTGTACTATTGTTCTTCTGGTTTTGGTATTTGTTTGATGATAGACAAACATAATAATAAGTGAAGAAGCTAATAAGTAAGAAAAAAGTAAAAATACATCACAAATAGTTATGATAGAAAGAGAAATTCATCATAACTATTTCCCTATAGATTTCTCAACATGGTATCAGAGCTAAGGTTGGCTAAGGGCATAATGAATATCTCTACTACATCGAAGAAGTTCCTAAAGAAGTATTCGAAGGTGGCAAGTCAACTCAAAAAGGGCATCAAAGAGGTATGGGATCTCCTATATTCGTCTAAGAAGGAAGTGACCAAGACATCTACAAAGGATGAAGGATTATTCTCAGCACTCACTAGCACATTTTTGTTGAGATTTTGGGGTGTTTGGGTAGCATCAGATGTGCTCTAACTCCCAAACTTCGTGGAGGGACTAGAGTACATGAGATATCCAAGACCTAGAAAGCGATTTAAGAAATTCCATCCTATTTAAGAGATATTTACTTAATTAATCTTTTTAATTAAGGACCCTAAGTCTAACTTAGGAAAATTAAAAGATTAAAGTTAATGAAATTAAACATGTGATGAAAATGACTTCAGTTACACAGATCAAGCATCTTCTAATCTTAGCCGTCGATTCAAGATTAGATCACGACTGTTAATGTTTCAACGAGAAAAGTATAAGACGAGGGCTTGGGGTTAGTTGGAGAACACACACAGTGGCAGAGCACTGAGACTAAGCTGGAATTCTGGGGCGTGGTTTGCTAATAATTTCAAAAGTGTTTCAGCTGTAACGAGGGGTAGTATTGGTGAAAAGGATGCTTTGATCCCAAGCCAAGAGGGCAACAAGAGGCAAAGAAGTAGCAGATTGAGTAGTGCATAGGGAGCAGCAGCTACACAAAGTAGCCATAGGCCAGCAGAGGCTTCGGGGGCTACACCGGGCTGATGCAGGCCCAGAAAGGGTAGTGCAGGGGCAGCAAGAGGCCAGCAGGGCCGATGCAAGCCCAACCAGGGCAGCGTAACCCAGTCTGGGGTGACACAGGCCCTTCCTAAGCAGCGCAGGGGCTGAAGCAGGCTAGAAGAGTTGACGCAATAGGCATCAATGCAGCACTAGGGTTTCTGAAGACTGAAAAGGGTTGAGTTCTGTAAATCCCGTTTGAGGGTGTCAATCAGTTAGTTTTTGTAATATTCCTTTTTAGGGATATTTCTAAAACACAACAAACTCTAACCAGAGATGGACTGGGAGGGCATTTACCAGATATTTCACCTCGGAAAAGAGGATGAGATCTGGAGGCTATCTGGCCCTTTCCAGACTATGTGTAAGAGTGTGGGAGAAAACACAAGTGGTACAGAAATCGAAATGCAGGGAACGGAATAACAGAAATGCAGACATACAATAATGTGTATCTAAAGCATGAACAGATACTCAAGAAATACCAAGGGAACGCTGAGCCATTTTATTAATCTGATAAATATAGAGGAGTACAATAGGTGATCAAATCGATAGCACCTAATCTTGCACAAGGCAAGTCAAAATCTGCTCTCCAAACGTTGCATAGAATGGTTGTGTATCAGATCTGTGTTCCAGCTGCTGAAAATGGCTGTCTCGAGATTCCTCCTTACGGATTTGTGCTTTCCTCCAATTGATCACGTCGCCATTGTCTGGGATCTGCAATAATATGGTCACCCATTGATCTAGAAATTCCCCCAAAAGACGCGCTGCTATTCCTGCGCTCATTCTCCTGACCACGATCCTCCAAGAATACAACCAGAACCTCCCAAATACGGACTGCGTCTTCCTACGCAGTCGATAAACGCGCTGCTCCTCCACAGGTGCTGCGCAGTTACTAAACGCGTTGCTCCTCCACGAATATAGCGGATCGATCTTCCTATAAAGTTACTGACGGGACTACCTCACCCGAGCAGGCACTCGAAGTCCCTTGGGGTTGAGGGTGAGATCTCCGAACGGAGACACTCAATGCGCTAAACAGCGCTGCTGATAGGCTAAATAGCTAGCGTGCTCAATAGTCGCAATGACCAGATTCAAAATGCATAAACTCTTCCACGATCATTAAAATGAGGAGGCTATCTTCTTTAAATAGCGTGGGCCGCTCTCAAAACCTACGACCACCTCCACCCACGATACCATGGTAATATCCCTTTGCTGCGTGCTCCATTTGGCGTGCTTAATTCGGCCACCTTGATTACAACGTGTGTCTACTAGGAAGTCCCCCCTTATTTTAGAGTGAGTTGTGTTCCCTTTACTCACTTTTATTCATAATCTAACTACTTAAAGCAAAATTGATCAAAATTGAATATTCCAATTAGCCATTGCTAATTGGGAATATTACAGTTTTTCTGTCTCCAGAACAGATGTATAACTGCAAATTATTTATTTCTCTGTCAGGTTAACCAGTCTAGTGCCCAGATTTGTTGTACTTCGATTCTACTTAATGATAAAACCCTCCAGCAGTCAGAAGACCGGTTTTCCCGCATTGGGTTTTTCTGGGGACAGTTTTCTAGAAAATCCTTGTGTGTCACTTTGTTATTGTGCATGTATTCAGTTTAGAACTGTATGTGTAGGTTGTTGATGTATTTACTTCGATGTTAATGATGAATATTTCACATTAATAACTTAATGCAAGTAGGAGAAGTAAATCTGAAAATTAACAGTAGGGTTTTTTGTTTGAGATATTCAAAAATTTTCACATGGTATCAGAGCGATTGTAGATATAGCTTGGATCTCCAGCAAGAAGACTGAAAAATTTGTTCTGCAAAAAGGAGCAGAAAACTGGACTATAGAGGGCAACACAGCAGCAGAACGAAGCAGAGCCAAGTAGAGGCCAGGGTGACACAGTCTCCACACAGATCCACGCAGGCCCACACACTTACTATGTATAAGTTGTGTTGAGACTATCTGCTCACGCAGAGGGCAACCAGGGTGACACCGTCCAGAAGCTGATTGCTGTTCAGAGTGCCGGACGCTGAGCTGCAGACCTTCAACAGTTGTTGGTGGGGTTAAAATTCTGTCAGTGCAGAATTTATCCTAAGCTAATTTGACGAAGAGCGGGAGGAGAACAACTTCTCAAAATATTTCCTGCCAAAGAAGTCTGAAGATCGATCAAAGGATCGAAGAGCACTGATTCATTTTGTTTGGCAGACTTCGAAGAGAGGGAGTTGGTTGTCAGAGGGAGAAGAGGGTGCCTGTCTCGCCAAGGGCTCTAGATCCAAGTCTCTAGCATAGAGAGGAGGATTCGCTCTGACACATTTTCTGAGCAGATGACACCCCATGGACTCCGTGATCAGGATAGGTTGGACGACCTGTCCAACTTTGCAATCTGGAAGGCTAGAATTCTGGTAGTCATGGAGGCATACGGCTTGAGGGAGCATGCAGAGAAAGTCCTGGCCACACCAACCAAAGCGAAGCTCCTAGAGAAGCACGAAGAAGCAACAACACATGCCAAGCGCTTCATTATGGACAGGGTCAAAGATCATGTGGTCCCACACATAGTCGAGAAGGCAACGATTCATGAGATGTGGGTAGCTCTAACCACACTATATGAAGGAAGATCCGTCCAGAGGAAGATGCTTCTGGAGAACCAGCTGAGGTTATTCGTGATGGCCAAGGGAGAAGAAATCGACCCTTTTCTATCTAGACTATAATCGATTCGAGTTCAGATGACTGGCATGGGAGTGAAGGTAGATGAAAATGTCATGGTGAGGATTGTTCTCAATGCAGTCACAGAGGACTAGGAAACTTTTGTCTAAAGTCTCTTGGGCAGATCGGACCTTCCCAACTGGGACAACATGTGGGCTATCCTCCGACAAGAGGAAATACGTCGGATGACGAAAAGACAGTGCAACATTGGTTCGAGTAGAGTGAAGAAGGAAGAAGAGGAAGATGCAACCTTGGCATCAAAGAGGAAGCAAGGGAGAAAGAAGCGTGATCTGTCGAAGATCAAGTGTTTCTAGTTCGGCGAACTAGGACATTTCGCCATCAATCGTCCTCAAAATAAAAAGGACAAGGAAGCTTCTAGCTCCAAGGCAGTTGTGGCGGACGATGGCTCCAGAGATGACGTAGCCATGAGCACTCATGAACCACGAAAGTGGGCCGATCTTGATCTGTAGAGCAACTACAGAGTGGAGGCAAGATCCTTGAGTAGCCCAACTCTTGGATCACATACGAGCTACAGGAGCCTTAAGACGGTAGTGGGGCAAGTGGAGCAGTGGTGGTAGAGAATCACAGATGGAGCAGAGGTTGAGCTGGATGCGGAGAGGGAGCAACGTAGTGCAGATGCAACAACAACGTAGCGACAACAGTGCAAAGGGGCTGATGTGACTTCAGCAGTGCATAGCAGGCTTGCTTACACAACGTAGAGGCTTCAGGAGGACAACCCAGCGCAACAACAACTAGAGGACTCCAGTGCAGAGGCAACGTAGAGGATGTCTGCTTACGCAGTGCAAAGTTGCAACAACGCAACAGTCTCTAGATGACAACACGAAGCAGCAGCCTATGGAGCTTCAGTGATGAGATGCAGCCCAACCGACTGGTTTGTCAAATATTGGGCAGGAGTAATTCAGTTGCTTACTCTCAGCAACTAAGTTGCAATGCAGCAGTTGGCAACACGATGCAACAGATTGAGAGGGAGCTGCAGTATAGATGTGGCAGCGGCAGTGGGAGTGTCATGGGCAGCATTACGGGAGAGTAGCAACAACGCAGTGGTGAAGGGCAGTAGGTCAAGCATCAACGTAGAGACCCACACCAGAGATCAGTGCATAAGTTTGGGGTGAAGTATTGTTGCTAGAGCACATTCCTCGCTAAGAGGAAGTGTTGAGATTTTGGGGTATTGGGGTAGCATTGGATGTGCTCTAGCTCCCAAACTTTGTGGAGGGACTAGAGTACATGAGATCTCCAAGGCCTAGAAAGCGATTTAAGAAATTCCATCCTATTTAAGAGATATTTAATTAATTAATATTTTTAATTAAGGACCCTAAGTCTAACTTAGGAAAATTAAAAGATTAAAGTTAATTAAATTAAACATGTGATGAAAATGACTTAAGTCACACGGATCAAGAATCTTCTAATCTTAGCCGTCGATTCAAGATTAGATCACGAATGTTGATGTTTCAACGAGAAAAGTATAAGAAGAGGGCTTGGGGTCAGTTTGAGAACACACACAGTGGCACAGCACTGAGACTAAGCTGGAATTCTAGGGCGTGGTTTGCTAATAATTTCAGAAGTGTTTCAGGTGCAGCGAGGGGTAGTATTGGCGAAAGGGATGGTTTGATCCCAGGCCAAGAGTGCAACAAGAGACAGAGAAACAACAGATTGAGCAGCGCAGAGGGAGCAACAGCTACGCAGAGCAGCCACAACCCAGTAGAGGCAGCGCAGAGGCTTCAGGGGCTACACGGGGCTGACACAGGGGCAGCAAGAGGCCTAGCCAGGGCAGCGCAGGGGTAGTGTAACCTAGTCTGGGGTGACACACGCCCTTCCTGAGAAGTGCAGGGGTTGACACAGGTTAGCAGAGCTAACACAGTGGGCTTCAGAAGACTGAAAGGGGCCGAGTTCTGTAAATTTCGTTTGAGAGTGTGAATCAGTCAATTTTTTCTGTCTCCAGAATAAAGGTATAGCTGCAGATTAATATTTCTCTATCGGGTTAACCAGTTTGGTGCCCAGATTTTTTGTAATTAGATTCTACTTAATAATAAAACCTTCCAGCAACCAGAAGACCAGTTTTTTCGCATTAGGTTTTTCCGGGGACAGTTGTCCATAAAATCCTTGTTTGTCACTTTTTCATTGTTCATGTATTCGGTTTAGATCTATATGTGTAGGTTGTTGATGTCTTTACTTCGATGTTAATGTTGAATATTTCACATTAATAACTTAATGTAAGTAGGAGAAGTAAATCTGAAAAATTAATGGTAGGGTTTCTGTTTGAGATATTCAGAAATTTTCACAATTTCAAGATGAGAATATTTTGGTGATCGACAATGGAGCATCAAGACATATGATTGGTCAACACAAGCAATTAAAGACATTATCAAAAGGAAAGTCCTCTTGCTTCATAGAGTTTGGTGACAATAAATGCTACCCTATAATAGGAATTGGATCAACTTCATTTGAGCTAGAGAATGGAGGCAACATTCATCTCAACAATATCTTATTTGTTCCAGCTTTGCACAAGTATATACTTTCCATTTGATGTTTGGAAGACAAGGGTGATATAATTGCTTCCATTGGTGGAAAGGTTGTAGTATGGGGTGAGAACTCAAGCATAGAAGATGCAAGAATGATTGGGATTCATGAAGGAAGGCTATACAGATTATTAGCTCCCCTTGCTCAAGCTTTGGCTCACATTGAAGTTATCCCATGTGAAGTTTGGCATAAATGATATCTTCACTAAAAAATCTTACAAACCCTAAACTCAATAGTGAATGACATATTCGAACCAAAAGAATATCATGAAGGAATATCTAGGGGATGTGCATTGGGTAAGAACACCAAGAGACCATTTGGAAGCAGTGCTTCAAGGTCAAGAGAAATCTTAGACCTTATCCATTCCGATGTCTATGTTCCTATGACTCCAAATTCACTTCGTGGTCATCTATATTATGTCATATTCATAGATGACCATTCTAGGAAAACTTTGGTTTACTTAATGAAATCCAAGGATGAAGTATATATCAAATTTCAAGAATTCAAAGTTGAAGTAGAGAACCTTACAGAAAGGAGAATCAAGAATTTAAGGTCTGATAATGGAGGAGAATACACATCCAAGGAAATTATAGCCTTTTGTAAGGAATTTGGGATTAAGAGGGAGGTTATAGTCCCGTATAATCCCGAGGAAAATGGAGTTGCAGAATGAAAGAATCGGTCCATTGAAGAAAGTGTAAAAGCTATGCTACATGATCAAGATTTGTCGGAATTTCTGTGGGGTGAAGCAATGAAGACAACTGTATACATACAAAATCGAAGTCCCCATAGGTCACTAGATAATTTTACTCCTGAAGAAGTATTCACTTGGAAGAAACCAAGCATGGATCATCTCTGAATATTTTGTTGTCCTGTCTATATTCATACACTGAAGAACAAGAGAAAGAATTTGGATCCATTAAGCATGAAGGGAACATTTGTTTGCTACATTAATTTTTCTAAGGCCTATAGGATCTACATAAAAGAAGGACACCGAATAGAAGTCAGTCAAGATGTGATATTTGACAAAAGTATTGCATTCAAGAAATAAAAGGATCTCCCTATGGAATCTGATGATGAATAACTTCTAGTATTTGAAGAGGAAGTTACTAGGCAAGAATAAGAATCAAATAGTAAAGATGAAGGTCCTAGTGAACCCATTCAACCGGTGGTACTTCTCGAAACTAGAAAGATACCGAATTGGTTGAAATATACTCTATTAGATGCAGAGGTACATGGAGCGGCTAAAGGCATATTCAAGGAAAGAAAAAAGCCTAAAAGATATTTTGGGAATGCAACATATATGACAAAAATAATAGAAGTAGAGCCATCCACCTTTGAAGAAGTTGTCAATCATCAAGAATGGAAAGATGCCATGAATGAAGAATAACAATCGATAATGAAGAATGGGGTATGGGTGATCTTACCTGGGCCTGAAGACTAGTCTGTGGTAACTTCCAAGTGGCTTTACAAGATTAAACATGCGACAGATAGAAGTATTGACAAATATAAGGAAATATTTGTGGCTAGGGGCTTCTCTCAACAAGAAGGCATCGATTATGAAGAGACATTTGCTCTAACAACAAGGTATACAACTATACAATCACTGGTCTCTTTGGAAACATCGATGGGATGGAATAATCATCAAATGGATGTCAATACTGCATTCCTGAATGGCACAATTGATGAGGAAGTCTATATAGAGAAATAATTGGGATTTGAAGTCAAAGATAGAGGGGCATATATTTGCAGGTTGAAGATGACATTATATGGCCTTAAGCAGGCACCAAGGGCATGGTATGCAAGGATGGATGCATACCTTCAAAGATTTGGCTTCACAAAGAGTTCTGCTTATCCAAATCTCTATATCAAGGTTGTAAAAGGTGAGCCTGTGATTATTATTCTGTATGTGGATGATCTTCTCTTGACAGGCGTAGAAGGTCGAATCCAAGAACGCAAGAAGCAACTAGCAATAGAATTCGATATGAAGGATCTTGGGCTGATACACTACTATTTGGGACTAGAATTTTGGCAGGGACTTGATGAGATCTATTTAAGTCAAGGGAGGTATGTGATCCAAAAGTTGAAGAGGTTTGACATGATGGATTGCAAACCAGTGACAACCCTAATGATCACAAACTTGAAAATACTAAGGAGTTCAGAATCTAGCCTAGTGGATTTGACCAGGTATAGACAATTGATTGGCTCACTGATGTACTTGCTAAATACTTGACTAGACATATGTTTTGCAGTGAATGTTCTCAGTCAGTTCCAAGTGGACCCGAAGCATGATCATTGGATAACAGCCAAGCACATTCTGAGATATTTGCAAGGAACAATCCACTACTACCTGAAGTATGATAGGAGGAATGATGTCCACTTGATTGGATATACAAATTCAGACTTGGGAGGCAATGAGCAGGATGGAAAGAGCACTACAGGAGGATGTTTTAGTTTGGGATCCTCCATGGCCTCATGGATGAGTAGAAAGCAAGAATTGGTTGCTTTGAGTAGTGCTGAGGCTGAATATATTGCATCCTGTGAAGTAAGCAGAGAAGTTGTCTAGTTGAGGAAGCTGTTGTCCGACTTATTTGATGGACCAATGGACCCTACAGTAATACATTGTGACAACACTAGTTGCATAAGTTTGTCTAAAGACCCAATTTTCATGGAAAGACAATGTATATAAACAACAAGTATCACTACCTTCAGAAGCTAGTACAAGATGGTGTGTTGCAGCTACAATATATCTCCACCGATGAACAGGTAGCTGACATATTGA
Source organism: Pinus albicaulis (assembly GCA_034641835.2). NCBI lineage: Eukaryota > Viridiplantae > Streptophyta > Pinopsida > Pinales > Pinaceae > Pinus > Pinus albicaulis. The sequence goes on from CM076579.1 coordinate 256,861,466, forward strand.
AAAAATCTCTTCTTAATAAGAAGCTTGTGTATTTGAGAGACAAGCTTGGTTTGGTTGATATATCTTCCCTAGTTGAGAGGGAGAGATAGGCACATCATTCTTGTCTTCACTTGGGAAGAGAAAATGGAGGGTTGGGTAAACATATGGCATCTGATACTCTTTGAGGGTTGAGGTAGGGCATCCAAATAAGAGTACTCAAGGACCGATATTCTTTGCGGACTAGCTATCAAATATAAGAATAGTCCAAGAAGGATGTACTCTGTGAACACCCAATTGGAGTATGAGCCTTGAGGGACAATGACGATTCTGTCTATAAATCATTGGTCTCGCCAACATTGTGCTCTGATCTTTTGGAGAGATAGAGTTGTTACTCAAGGCCTTGTTATGTGAAAATGCTAGTTGTTATGATGCTAAAGAGATGGGTTACCGATCTGTCTCTTCTTATGAGATCTCTTCAGATTGAGAATTTCCATGTACCATTTATGAATACCTCCGTAGTTAAGAAGGTCTGTTGAAAAATGTGTAACTAGGTTCGGTCTTCATAAATACGAAATGTACTTTTGATTCTTGTATTTTGTAAAATGAAAGAAAAACTATTATTGTTAATTTGGAAGCTTGGGTTTCATGCTCAAGGTATTTTATTTTAGAGGTCAAGCACCCATTGATTGCTTCTAGGGTTTGTCCTAGGTCAATAAGTCAAAGCAGTCATTGTCATAACTTGAAGATCCCATCGGGCACATTGTAACTTGTAAAGAAAATAATTATTGTCATTAAAAGTGTCAAAATTCCCTTGAAGACCAAATCGACCTGGCAGTTGAGAAGTGGGCATATTTTGAGGAGCCACTTCCACCTTGAGAAGCCTATATAAAGGAGGGAACTCGACCTCCTTGAGAGACATTCATCACTCACTCATTGAAGCGAAGGAGAACAAGAAGGCTAGCGAAGAAGGAAAGCTAGGGTTTGCTGCTTCAAGGTCAAAATTCTCTATTTGTTGGAATAGGTTCAAAGTTGTTGGAAGAAGGACCTAATAAGTCATCCGTTAGACCTAGACAAGGAAGCAAGTCAAGCGAAGTTGTTGGGAGGCCTTGGAAGGCTACTTTAACTCACACGTGTGGATGCAGTAGCAATTGCAGGCGATTGAAAATTTCAGACCTGTAGTAGAGGCCGAAGTTTTGAAGCTGGGGGTCAAAGTTCTGTTGTTGGAAGATATTTGACTAGGTTTGACATAGACAAGGGAAGCACATCATCAAAAAAGGTTGGACTTGGTCTTGGAGGGTATTGGTCTTGGTCTAAAGGTCTTGGAATTCGTCAATTGAGGAATCTATAAGAAAGAGAAGAGATTTTGCGAGTTTTCCTCTCAAGTGGAGAGGTTTTGGCCCTGACTTGCAGCTTACATTTTGTGTTCTTGTGTACTATTGTTCTTTTGGTTTTGCTAAGGTTTTTGATGATATAAAAACATAATAATAAGTGAAGAAGCTAATACGTAAGAAAAAGAAAAAATACATCACAAGCAATTATCATAGAAAGAGAAATTCATCATAACTATTGCCCTATAGATTTCTCAATAGGTGAGTATATGAGCCCCCAAGAAAAATTTAAAGGCTTTGGCTTCCACGATTTTATCCTGCTTGTTGGCTTCTTCATCATTACTCTCATTCTCATCACATTGCTCATCTTCGGAGGATGAATGTTGCTCAACAACGTTTGTTGGAGCCAAAGTATTGGGGACCTGAGATGAGCTTGGGTTATCCTCCTCATTTTGCTTCCTAGGAAAAAGTTTCCCTTTAGGGATATAATTTGACTTTTGGGCCCTTTCCAAAGTGGTGAGCTTGGTCATGTAGAGCCCATCTCGTGAATGCATTTCTTCACTGAGCTTTTCCATTTTCTTGAGAAGCACTGAAATGGTTTCTTCGTGTTGATCTTTGGATTTTCCTTATGGTGCTCATAAAAATCCATTTTGGAAATTTGTAATTTTTGTTCAACTACCATGACCATTTCTTTAGCCTCAGCTAGTGTTTTAGGTTTCTTATCCCTCAATGCTTAAGTTATGTGGCCACCCACAACATTGATAAATTTGTTAAGTATGTTAGCATTAGGGGGCCTCGAATGGTCGGGGATATCCCTAACTACCCTATCAAATTTTTCGATGAATTCTTTGATGTGTTCCCTTCCCCTACTTATTTGATAGAACTTCTCAATGTTGAAGGTTCCTTGTGCATCACATGACCATCTCCTCGTGAACATATCCTCAAGTTGGTCAGAGTTGTCAATGCATCCATGGGGAAGACTAAGGTACCATTCCCTTGCTTGTCCTTCAAGAGACAAAGCAAAAAGCATCATGATCCTATCTTTGTCGAATATTATCCTAGGAGAAATGTTCTAGTACAACTCCCCGATATGGTCATGAGCACTTATGGTAGCATCACCCTTGAACTTGGGCAACCAGTTATTGTATTTCTCAGGTAAAGTTTTAGGGTCATTACTCAAGTTCAAAGGGGAAAAGACACTAACCAACTGCCTTTCACTCCTAGTAATTTTAGGTTGGTCTTGGTTTTGGTCAATGCTAGAGTCAGTTGCCATATTTGGGATGGGATTACCGACCTTTTCAAATTCAGGGAGGCGGGTGGTTCTAACAAGTGATGGAGTTCGTTCTCCCCTTCTTGCAGCGGCCATAGTTATAGGAGGAATGTTGTCACCTACAAGCAAACTAGGGTTTTGGACAATGAATGGAGTTGCCAGAGCAATATTTGAGATGTTGTCAATGAATTTATTCCTCAATGATTCACTAGGGAGGTAGACCTGCTTCCTCCCCGACAACTACACCAAAATGTTACCACTCAAACTACTAGGGGTCCTAGGAGGGGATTCGAAAGAAAAACTACTAGGTCAAGGGCAACAATAGAGCAATAACCCACTGTCACTTCAGCTAAGGCTCCTTGCTATTTTACAGAATTTCACCGATGGGAGGAGACTCGGTATAAGGGGAATCACTAGATGAATAGATCAATTAGAGGATAAGGTGTGATTCCTAAAGCCGATTCACAAGAGAGACTCAATTATATGGCTTTCTTGTTCAGGAAGCACTGTGATATTCTCTCTAGGAAGGGCTAAGAGGATTCTTGTCTTCTTTCTTCTTAGTTCATCAAGCAAATATCAAAGCAAAAGCACATAGATCAAGGACACCAGAGGTAGGCCAGCAGCCAAGGCAAAACCCCTCTTTAGGGGAAAACCTAGTTGGTAATTCTTCCTTTAATAGTATTCTTGAGACCAAGGTTACTTGGAAGCGGGAGCGGGAGCGTGGAGCGGGAGCGAAGCGTGGAGCGCCATTTTTAAAAATTTCCCGGTTCGGAGCGTTTTCGGGAGCGTTTATATATATATACATATTTTTTTTTTTTAATATTTTTAATATTTTTAATATTTTGATGCATATATGTCAACAAAATCATGTAGAATGATGAATTAGACATAAAAAACATAAAAACATAGATTGAATCATATAACATCAATCATCTAGAAGTTATAATCTTCATCAACCACGCCCACGAGTTGGAAGCATACAACATATTGACTCTTGAGTCTCGCAAATCATCAATTTGAAGGTTTCAAGCTTTCAAAATTCAATATATAACATTTATCATCATCGATAATTTGATATATAACATTTATCATCATTGATTTCAAATTTCAATATCTAACATTTATCATCATTGATTCATTGATTTCAAAATTCAATATACATTTATCATCATTGATATATAACATTTATCATCATTGATTCATTGATTTCAAAATTCAATATATAACATTTATCATCATTAATATTATATAACATTTATCATCATTGATTCATTGATCACCATATAACTTTCATGAAGCATCATATTCATAATTCATAATGACTTGTAAACAATAAACTTATAAATGCCAACTTCAAAGTTTCACCTTTCAAATTCAAACTTCAAACTTAAATTGTCATTAAATATATGAAATCAGAAAGAGTCAAGTTTCAACTGTTCAACTGTCAACAGCAAATAGAAAAGACTAGTAAACAACAAATCTATTTTATCTCGCTGGCCCCTTGCCACGCCCACGAGAAATGTCTAATTTTTGTGAGCCATGAGGAAATGTTGGTCTTCGAGTACTCTCAGGAGTACCATGACCACGACTAGAAGGTGGAGGCTGGATATGCAAAGGTACAATAGTGTGATATCAAGGAGTGGCACTGGCACTGGCACTGGCACCCGCACTGTTACCAGTAGATGGTGGGACTGGCCCTGTGTGTGGCGGTGTTGCTGATGCTTCATCATCATCCCTATAAAGTTCTGCTTCCAATTCTTCCAGATGTAACGTGCCGTCCTCCAAATTATCATCCTCTGGGTTGTTGTCCCAGATTCTGTATGATTGATCCTCATTTGCCCGATCACAGTAATGGCTCAACAACCTCAAGTTATAATGCACATAAACCAAGCTTTCAGCTCGGTTTTCATTCACCCTGTTTCTTCTCACATTGTGTATAAAGTTGTAGGTGCTCCAACACCTCTCTGCAGAAGAAGTGTTCACAACCTGTGAGAGAACTTTTTTAGCCAACTTTGGCAAAAGTCCCATGCCGCCATATGATTCCCACCATGTGAGAGCATCAAATCTGTCCCTGTCTTCCATTGCATGGAAAGAACCAAAGTTAGCAGTGCAACTGAAGTATTTTCCTAATTCAAGGCGCAATTTAGCACACTCTTCCACCTCAGGTACCAATTTGTCCAATGCCTTCATGTACCCCTCTTGTACCTCTGGATTTGTGTGAGGTTTCACCCTAACCCCACCTCCAGGTGTAGGTTGGCTCAACCAAGATGGAGAGTAATATTTTGGCGTAAGGATATATTAATCCAATGTCACTGCCTCCAAAACCACTGGCATGGGTGGAAGTTGAACTTGTTTGTCCATGATGTGTTGGGCCTGAATCAACGAAACCCCTAGATATTTTAGATGATCTCTGTAGGGCAACCCCCTCTTCCTTCCTATATATCTCTCTCTGTGGTGTTGGCACAAAAGTACAAACTTTGATTCCAAGATTTTTAGTTCCATCTCCTGGCATTATCCCACAAAGGTGCCTTCTCAGACGGGTGTATGAACCATGGTATTGTTTATTGCAATGGGGGAAAATAAATTTAGTGGTTCCACCACCTTTCTCTCCTTCTTGTTTCTGAACATATTTCCACAAAGGATATTGGTCTTGTTTAGTTGGGGATTCTATGTTCTCAGGGTCTCCACTCCCCACTTCCTCCTCAGCATAATCCTCCTCCTCTTTAGGATTTTCTTCAGATCCACCATAACCCTCCTCTTCATCCTTCTCTTCTCTGATTTGCCTCTTTCTTCTAGCACTCTCCAACACCATTATCACAAAGAAAGGAACCAACATGAGGAAAATTCTTAGCCATATAGCCATGATGGAAACAAGTTTCAAGTTTCTAGCCTGCAAAACAAATGGAAAAATGCCAAATGGGAATAGGAAATGCAACATAGGAAAAAAACAATTCATTTTTAAAGTTTTAAATCTAATAAAATGCAACATTCAAGAAAAATTCAAGTTTTCATTTTTAAACAATTTAACAATCTACAAATTCATCCTAGAAAATACAAAATTGGATTAGAAGGCCTACCTCTTTCTTGCAATCCTCCTGTCAGCCTTGCTCCTTGCTCTCCTGTCAGCTTTGCTCCTTGCTCTCCTGTCAACCTTGCGCTCTCCTTCTTGCTCTCTCTCAACTCAACAAACAATGAAATGCAAATGAACCCCCCCCCCCACCTTTTAAAAAAATCGATTTTTCTCATAAAAAAAATTTCGCGCGACGGGAAACGTTTTTTTTGCCGGGGAGCGTTCGGGAGCGAACGCTCCCCGAATGCTTCCCGCGTTTAAAAAACGCTCCCGAAGCATTTTTTAAACGTCGGAAGCGCTCAGGGAGCGTTCGCTCCCGAGCGCTTCCTGAAACGCTCCCGCAAAAACAGGGAGCGTTTTTACAGGGTCGGAAACGCGCTCCCGAAAACGCTCCCGTCAGGAAGCGTTTTCGGGAGCGCGTTTCCGAAACGCTCCCGCACGGAGCGAGTTTCGGAAGCGGGAGCGAAGGGGGTTTGAAGCTTCCCCGCAACCCTGCTTGAGACTCTAGACCTTGACTCAGACCTCCTCCACACCAAGTCAGCCTTCCTTTGATCCTTACTCAATTTGGCAGTGGTAGTAGCAGTGACAACACTATGCAGCACTTCGTTCGACCTTGGAAATTTGACCTTGCTTCTGTAACTTCGATCTTGGAGGAAAGACTTCGATCTTGCTTCTAGAAGTTCGATCTTGACCCAATACAACTTCTTAAGGCACTAGCACTTCACCAAAATCAACTTTGACCTATTCTTCACTTAGCAACAACAAAATGCAGCAACTGGCATCAATTGGCAGCAGCAAAATAATGAGGGACTTTGATCTTCCAATCTAGGGCACCTGTGAGAGAGAGAGAAACACCAAAATTTTGATTTTCCTTCAATCCTTTTTCTTGTCCAAACTCACACTCCTTTTGACCCCTTCCTTGACTTCACACTTTCTTCCCTTGCAACAACAGATATCGAATTTCTATGTGAGTGAGTGATATGTCCAAATGAGTTCGATCTCCTTGTATATATAGGTTTCTGATGAGATCAAATTCCTGGGCTTGAGGCCGACTAGATCACTTGAAGGTCGACTTGATGTGGAGGCTCCATAAATCATATTTGACTGAATACTTGACCTAATTACATGATTCAAAAGCCCAATATGGGTCAATTTAAATCTGTAATGACTCTATAAACTCAAAATAAATCCTAGAAGTCCATAATGGGGACTTTGACCTAAAATAATATGACCCAAGCATGAAACCCATGCTTTAATAAGTCATTTAATAATAATATAAAATTCTTTTCTTTATTCGTTTGACAAGTACAATAAATATTGATTCAAATACAATTTATGATTCTTTTCTTTATTCTTTTGAAAAGTACAATAAATATTGATTCAAATACAATTTATGAAGACCGAACCTAGTTACAATCTTCAACACTCTCTCTTAACTACGAAGGTATTCATAATACGCCAGTACAAGGAAGATCTCAACTATGCGAACTATGAAGAATTTTAAGGCACTTTAATGCCATGGACTAGATTCTTGACCAGGGAAATCTATCCATTGGCCACTCAACAATTTAGGCACCGCAATGCCATGGACTAGATTCATGACCAAGGCAATCTATCCAAGTGGGACTAAGATGGACCAAGTCTTTTAGCCTCTGTAGCTGCCAACAAGTTGACTTACTAACCATCAACCTAGGGAACTAGGTGCACATCCACTTGATGCCACCCTCCCTACCAAACATTAAAACAAAGTGTTGGCCCGATGTCTTTCCAGACAATGTTTCACTCACAAACACTCAACGCCCCTTGATCCAGCAGATCAAGTATAACAGATCTCCCCTGATCAAATTGATTGATAACCAACATGCTATCAAATCCTTTGAGAGATTTACCTGTACAAGCACAAACCCCAATTAGCAAACCTTCGGGGTTTCAATGTTTCCCTTTAATTAATCTCAGTAGGATTATTAGTTGAATCTTTGAGAGGAATTCTTCTTCCTACTTCACATGTAGCAACATATCTTCTAGAATGTATTCTCCAATAAAAAATTATGTTGTCCTCCCTCTTAACCAGGGAGATTCCTTCTATCCAGGATCCCTCGTAATGTAGGGAGCTATAACTTCTTCCTTCGGTTTGGAGAATCTTTCATGGCTTCCATCCTTCTCATCATGTTGATCATATTAACTTCTCTTATGAACTTCTTTACCAACTTGAATATGATGTACCTGCACAACTTAGATAGCAAGTACAATAAAATCATATTGAATTATGAAGTTAGTGATAATGAAAAATTACAGCAGTGGAAGCATTAAACATAATTATTAGGAGACTATACTTCAGTACTTAAACTTTTATCCCAGGTTTGTTACAAACCCTAAATCACATCAGTAATTCAGAAGACTAGTTTTGTCATATAGTGATCCCTATAAATAAGTCAAAAATAAAAATAAAGGCATCTGACAACTTTTAGAAGTCATATGATAAACTATCCACTAGGGTTTTATGTAAACCCTAGATTTCACAAACACAACAAGACTAGGTTCCACTAGGGTTCTATGTAAACCCTCGATTTTATCATTTATAAATTATCAACTAGCATTATATAGATTTGGATAAATACACATACTCAAGAATTATAATCATTACTAGGGCTTAGATGTAAAACCCTAGACTTTCCAATCGTCATCCTAGAACTTTGACTAGGGCTTGTTTCCAAACCATAGGACTTATGACCATTAGAAATTTGGTCAACACATATATATAGGAGATTATCACCATGCATACGCATATCATATTCACTAATATATTAGACATATATTGACCTAGACTAAGCTAGGGATTCAATCAAGAACATATACCTAGGGTTTCATTCCTAGGACTTTACATAACAAGGGTTTTGCTTGTAGACCTAACCAAAACCTAGGATTTCGGTTCATATCAAAGAAAACCCTTATTATATCAAAACTTCAAAGGTTTGAGATTTCAAACAGCATCATTTCAACCCGAATAAGTTAGAGATTTCATGATATCATCAATATATCAATTGGAATAGCAATTTCTTCATTAATAACCCTAAGTAGGTTTAGGGTTTCACACATTATCAACACACCCTTAGGTTAGGGTTTTCCAGAGAACCTTTTAGGGTTCTTTTATGCAAACAGTCAGAGATATAAGGTGGGTAGATTCATCAGATGATGAATCATCCCAAACAAGAATCTTTTAAGATTCAAGAGAGCTAGACACAACAATAGTTAGTAATGTAGAATGGATATACCAAAGAGAGTAACAAGACTTTATGATATAAGACATACCTTTGTTTCTTTTAGAAACCTTTTGATTCCAATGCTTTGTCTTGTGAGGCCTTCTCTCATGATTCTTGATCTTTTAGTAGGTTAATTCCTAGACAAGGAAATAGAGGTAGAAAGGTGATTGGTATTTAATATAATCAAAACTTTAAATAAGTATATAAAACAAAATTGAAAGGGAATGGAATACTTATCTTGAGGAGTTGTTGTGGGCTCCCTCCAAAGTTTTGAGGGATACCTAAAAACTTTTAAAACAAGAAAATGTCTTTCCAAAAAGATGTTAAACCTATAACTAAACATAAAATATACAAATGAAATATCTAAAGTTAGGAATAAGGGGCTCAGTAGTGTAAGTTCCTTGTGTCATTCTCTTCAGGCTTCGCTCTCTTGGGAGAAGATACTTCTTCAGCCACATTAGCATGATCAATTTCTCTTTTGTTGTTTCTCGGATTGTCAAGACACTCACTTCTATAGTAGCCAATTTTACGTCAATGATAGCTTTCAATCTTGGACATATCAACCTTCCTTCTTGACCTTTTCTTCTTGAAGTTTCCCTTGTGATGAGAAACATAAGCATTTGAGACTTCTTCATGGTTGGTTACTAATTAGATTCTTAACTCTTCTTCACTGCAGACTGTCCATAGTTCCTCAAAGGTGGGGGCTTCTTTCTAGCTGTTGAGACCTAAAGCAAATGCCCTCCAAGTAGGTGGCATGCCTAGTAGGGCTGTGATCACAAGTTCTTTGTGTGTCACCATTTCATCAGTAGAAATAATGTCATCTCTTATTCTTGCTATCTTCACAAAGAAAGTGGCTACAATATCCTCCTTGGTCATCTTAGTAGTCCTTAGTTCATTTTTCAAGCTTGCCACTTTTCCAATGTTCTTGATGGTAAATAGCTTTGACAAGGCTTCATACATTTCCAAGGGATGATCAATATTTGCTATGAATGGGACAAGGTTGTCCTTTATGCCTTCAAGCATCAAAATCATAACCACTAATTACAATTCTCTGAATTTCGCCTTATCTGCCTCACTAGAGTCTTCTGTAAGCTTCTTTACTTTTCGCTTCACCAAATCTAAGACCTTGTTCTTTTCAAAGATGAGGTCAATCCTGTTTTTCCAATATCTATAGCTTGAAGCTCCTTCAAGCTTGTTCTCTCCCTGGATAGTGTTAGAAATCTTCCTTGAAGGTAGTGAAAACTTCTTTCCTTAAAGAGTTTCCTCTAATGAATTTCTTATGTTAGCTTGATCAATTCCTTGAGATTGCCTTTTTCTTCTTTCTTCACCAAAGCTCTGATACCATGTTAGAGAATTAGGAAGGAAGAAAGATTGTCTTGTTCTTGATTATTTACTTGTGATGTTCTTTAATTCTTATTATATTCTTCTTGTCTTCTTTTTTCTTAGTTCATCAAGCATCAAAGCACAAGCACATAGATCAAGGACAGTGGATGTAGGCTAGCAGCCAGAGAAAAACCCCTCTTTAGGGGAAAATACAGTCAGTAATTCTTCCTTCAATAATATTCTTGAGACTCTAGACCTTGACTCGGTCCTCCTCCACACCAAGTTAGCCTTCCTTTGATCCTTTCTCAATCTGGCAGCAGAAACAACAATAACAACACTATGCAATTCCTTCGACCTTGCTTCTGGAACTTCAATCTTAGAGGAAAGACTTTGATCTTGCTTCTAGAATTTCGATCTGGACCCAATACAACTTCTCAAGGCACCAACACTTCAGTGAAATCAACTTTGACCTATTCTTCACCTAGCAGTAGCAACATGCAGCAACTGGCATCAACTGGCAGCAGCAAAACAATGAGGGACTTCGATCTTCCAATCTATGGCACGTGTGACAGAGGGAGAAATACCAAAATTTCAATTTTCCTTCAATCCTTTAGCTTCTCCAAACTCGCACTCCTTTTGACCCTGTCCTTGACTTCACACTTTTCTCCCTTGCAGCAGCGGATATGGAATTTCTATGTGAGTGAGTGATATGTCCAAATGAAATCGATCTCCCTGTATATATAGGCTTCTGATGAGCTCTAATTCCTAGGCTTGAGGCCGACGTGATCACTTGAAGGCCGACTTGATGTGGAGGCTCCATAAATCTTATTTGACTCAATAGTTGACATAATTACATGATTCAAAAGCCTAGTATGGGTCAATTTAACTCTGTAATGACTATAAACTCATAATAAATCCTAGAAGTCCACAATGGGGACTTTGACCTAAAATAGTATGACCCAAGCATGAAACCCATGCTTTAATAAGTCATTTAATAATAATATAAAATTATTTTCTTTGTTCTTTTCACAAGCACAATAAATTGTAATATCCCGAAAGGGAAATAAACAACAATACAAGCATACGACAATATAGAAAATGCCAGAAATAGAATATAAAGAAAATACTCATAAAAATGTCGGGAATGCTAAGCCATTTTATTAATCTGAGAATATAAAGAAATACAATAGATGATCAGAATGATAGCACCTATTCTTGCTCAAGGCAAGTGGAGAACTCTCTCAGAAAGACAGAAAAATGGCTGAAGCAAGAGACTATGTCCCAGCTGCTGGAAAACCGCTGTAAACTGCTACTGCTGGAATGGACTGAAACTAGGGGCTGATCCCCTTGTCGGAATGAGCTGAAAATCTGCAGACCACCTGTACTCACCACCCCGGACAAACCCAGAAACCATATCCAAAATGGTCAGCCTTCGAAAATTACCAAAGGAACCCTCCTCAAGGAATTACGCTGCCTCTGCAAGGCTTAGCGCAGATGCCAAAAGATAATAGCTGTAACTGTGCCGCAAACTCCTCAAGAAACCTCCTGCCGGCAATACTGATCCTCTCCTCTGGATATCGACTGAAACTCCTGCAAGAAACCCCCGCAACGGAACACCTACAACCAGAATTGCGTCCTCTCTCCCAGGGACTATGCAGTCACAAATAGAGCCCAGCTCCTCAGCAAAACAACCAACCAAATCTCCCGGAAAAGACTGAAGGAAAAACCTTGCCCGAGCAGGCACTCGAAGTCCCCCGGGGCTAAGGGCGAGATCTCCGACCGGAGACACCCAACGCACTAAACAGTGCTGCAGACAGGCTAAACAGCTAGCGTGCTCAAGAAGACAAAATGTCTAGCTCCAATATCATCCACAACAAGAATGCCAAATGAGAAGGCTCTCCCACCTTTTATAACGCTGGCCTCTCTCCAAAACCCTAACGTGGTCTCCCTCTCCTCTACGTGGTGTTGGACCCCCATGGCTCCTCATAAGTTATAATGTTGTGCTACTAGGGAGATACTTTATTTTAATTAAGTGAGTTAGACCCCTCTTCTCACTTTTATATATTAATAAACTATAGTCGGCAAAACTATACAAAAATCGAATATTCCAATTAGCGGTGCTAATTAGGAATATTACAGTCTCCCCCGGCAAAATGTTGCTTGTCCTCAAGCAACTGAAGTGATGGATGCTGCAAAATCTTCTCATTCTCCCAAGTGGCATCCTCATCCAGCAAAAATTGCTTGTCCTCAAGCAACGCTTGAACAAGTCTCCTCTCTAGCTGATGCTCCCCACCGATACTGCAAAATGTGCCTGGGTCCCGCTGAAACCTCTCTGACCTCTGCATCACCCCTCTGACCTCTGCATCACCCTAATACCAAGGGATATCTCGATGCCAGGATCCCAAAGTGACCTCTCACAGTACCAGCCAACCAATAATCCTCCCGGATCCCATCGCCACCGTGGCCAATAATCGCACGAGTCCCACGGCTCGGACTGTGCACTGCCTCTGGCTATGACCAATGCTCTAAGAGGTGAAGACCACCAACAAGCATCAATGCTCCCGGGCTCCTGCTGCGCTGTACCTGTAGCTGCATATGCTACCCCTCCAACTGCATACCAACTCATCACCTCTCTCTAATCCAAGTTGTGACTCAATCCCATGCTGATCCTGCTCTCCTGAAATTGGGATGGAGTGCTGAAGAAATGATGTCCTGTGCCACCTTGCCAGCTGGAATCTATAACCTTTGTTATGTCCAAGGGCCCTTGCTCGACTGTGCTCCCTACGAAGAATACCGTACCATCTAGAGGGTACCAACTCATGTTCTCTCGCCAGTCCATCCTGGAAGAAGAATCCGATGTAGCCATAACAACGGCATATGGAACACGCCTGAAGTGTTGCCGCCAACCCGTAATCAACTCCCACTGCTCTGCCCTGTCTGCCAATGAGAGCTGCCTGTAGAAGGAAACCCCTCTCTCTATAATGGGCCAAAGTGGGCAAGATATGCTGCAAGCTCCATCGATGTACTCCTGGAGAGTACTACTCACTGAAAGTACTGCAGCTCGAACGACTGTATGTACATCTATCTGTATCTCATCAATGTGTCGGCCAAAAGATGAATGCTCCACCATATCCAACAACTCCTGCTGTCTACTAGCCCCCTGCATAACAATCCCATCAACCTCCAACATCTCTAAAGGATATGGATCTGCAACTGTCGTCATTGTCCTCAGTGTCAATGCATCTGACTAGATCGTCACAAGTCTCATCGCCTAGAGCATCTCCCATAGAGTTCCCTGAATGCTCACACCACTGTATACTGGAATGCAGCTCTGGTCTACGGTCTCCATCCCTGCGTGACTGCTCTCACTCCCTAGAAGCGACCTCAACTGATCCTATGGACTCATATGAAGAAGAGTCCTCACCCTGGCATACAGGAGTAAGGCCCTCCTGTTCTTCCTCTGCCACCTCAGCTGCATTGAATAGGTCGTCCACCCTCTCGATGAAGTGTCGATACAATGTCCGGAGTCTAGACGCATGCTGGAATGCTACCTCTGCTGAACCCAGTATCCTCTGCTCATGCATGAACTCAACATGCCCGGAGGGAAGAATGATGCATGTCTCCCTCATGACCCGCTCCCCGGGTGTAGGCTCAGCGATGACCGATGTGCCATCCCTGTAGAGGATCATCTCATCCCTCGACCTGTGGCTGTCAACTAGTAAAACAACCCAGTGCCACTGCTGAGAGGTCTCTCGCCTAGTGTGCTGAGTGTCATCCAAATATCTTGGGTGAGCCTTGCGTACCCCGCTGCTTATGCCCAAAGTGCCAAAGGACAACAACAAAATCGACTGTGCCAGTGAGTGATGTAGAAGAGGGTCGGATACGTGAGTCCCCACTGATACCATCAAGTATCGCTCATATGTCTCCTCATCGATCCTGGGTGAACTACTCCCAAAGGTGAGCTCGGTGTCCCTGTCCATGAGTCTCCCTAGCGGCAATGCTCTAAGATCCTGCTGTGCAGCACCGTATGCCCTCACATACCACCGATCATCCATGTACTCCTCGCCATGCCACTGCACACTGAGGTATACCCCTGTATACTGCTGGATACCCCATGCTACTGTCGTACCACCCAGTACCGTCTCGTGCCCTGACTGCGTCCAGGCATCGGTCACTCTTCGCGAGCTCTCAATGTGATGTAGGACACTCCTACTCCACAATGCAATCCCACACACTACGGTAGTACACCATGCAACTCCATGTCCACCGGCAGCCCACTGCTCAATGCTAGAGGCTCCCACACATCCCTGGATGTGATGACCTAGAGCTATGCCCCTACCTGTCGGACTACCACCAATCGGTATCATCGTCTCCACCGTCGCATCACTATACCTGCCGACGAATGGAACATCACTCCAAATCCTCCTCAAGGGGTCCGAGAAGTGAATCTCCCTGTGTGTTAGTAGTGTTACCACCACTGCTCGGCTCTGCTGCGTCCTCTGTGCCCTACACAAAGGTGAAGAATCCTTGGCCCCATACAAGGTGCCATCTGGTGGCCTGCTAATGCCACCTCCTCCGACAAGCTCCTGCCAAGGTGTGCTGACCACCCCGTGAACCCGTGTATGAATGTCATGCCAAGACAACCTAGGGAGTATGCCCGTAAACTGGTTGGCCACTGGAGCTGACCGAAACTGCACATGCTCTACTGCTAGGCCAACTGTACTCTCCAAGACATTGTCAGCCGACCTGCCTGGGAAACAATAGGTGATCCCACCTGGATCCCAATGCCAATCTGGGGTTCCTGTATTCCCCATGCATAGAAACTCCTGCTGAGCTACACTCGGATCCATCACTATCTCCATAGCCCGCTCCACCGAGTACCAACTCAAAATCTCTCGCCATCCATCCTCAACATGTGGATGCTGTACCCTGTGCAACTCTGATCGTCTCATACCACTATCCAAGTCAACATATGAGATCTGACTAGGTGGCTCTGTCTCTCTCTCTCCAATGGGAAGAGGTAACCCAACAACGTTGTTAGTCCCATCCATGCATGCCTGAAGGGGAATGAACTGACGCTCCAACGTGCCCTCTGGTTGTACCATTAGGGAATCCAGTCGTTCCCCAATGCGAGCCAACTTGGCCGCCGACTTGGCACAAGCCACTCTCATGCCCTCCAACTCCTTGTCCTGCAACAAAATGGCCTCCCGTATTGACGTGGCCTTCCCTTTTAAGACTTGAAGGTCTGTCCGAAGCCGATGATACCGCTGTCTGCGACCATCATCCAATACCTCTGTATCTCCTAGTGCCTCATCGAAAGTGGATACATCTCCTAATACCTCACCCATTTGTCGTGTGCTAATACCACCCGAAGACTCGGACATGGCTCCAGTCATCACCTCAATGGATGGCTCTACTGGGGTAGGCTCTACCTTCTCCACTACGATATCAACCGACACGGTCAAGGAGGTCTCTAATGATGGTGAGTCCTGTGTCACACTAGGTGTATCCTCGAACTCCCTGCAATCCTGTGTGTACTCGGTCAAGCTGGAAAGAGGTATCCAACTTCTCCACCCAAGCTTTTTTCGAACGCTTGGATGACCCATCAATTGTCGGTAGATGGAATCTACCCACTGTGCACCACAAGCCCCCGTCATGTGACTTCCTGTTCCCTTTGTGAAAGTTGCGAGGTCTGCTATCTTGCTGGAGCTGAACAAAGTCTCTGAATGAGATAAGATCTCTGAACTCCGGCCCGTATGCCCGGTACTCTGCAAGGTAGTCTCCCATGTGGCCTGGTTCGGGCTTTTGCTGTGCTCCTGCCCCTATGTCCTCTCCTAGGAAGGTAGGCATAGTGGATCGCGTGGGTTCATGCGATGCCATAAGGGGAATAGCCTCACGCTCCGGAATATCGTGGGGTGTCCCTGAACCTTCGCCAATCTGGAAACCCCTTGGGGTTTCACACTGTCTAGCCTCCACAACAGTGAATCTATGTACCATCACCTCCATCTGCCTCGACAAATCCTGTACTGATTTGAGTAGCATCTCCTCAAATCTCTTTGCACCATCATCCCCTGCCATCGGCTCCTCCTGCTATGTGTCTACAGGGTCCTCATGAAATGGCACTGCTGCTCCAAAACTATACTGTGGCTTGTCTTCGGCCTCTGATTTACCCACTGAAAACTACTCAGAAAATTCTAGGAACTTGGGAAGGTGATCCTTGCCCAAAACCCAGAAAAACCTCAAAAGGGTTTCTCCTAATTCCAAACTTCAAAATTTGACCCTTTGTATTTTTGGCCCTTTTTCCAATTTCGTTTTTGGTACTGCAACTGCTATTGCTCTCCAAAATTCCAGCAAACCTCTGTATGATCTCTTTCCCGATGTCATAGACTGCTAGCTCCACAGGCTGAGCTAGTTCTATGCTCTGATACCACTATAATATCCCGAAAGGGAAATAAACAACAATACAAGCATACGATAATATAGAAAATGCCAGAAATAGAATATAAAACAAATACTCATAAAAATGCCGGGAATGCTAAGCCATTTTATTAATCTGAGAATATAAAGAAATACAATAGATGATCAGAATGATAGCACCTATTCTTGCTCAAGGCAAGTGGAGAACTCTCTCAGAAAGACAGAAAAATGGCTGAAGCAAGAGACTGCGTCCCAGCTGCTGGAAAACTGCCGTAAACTGCTGCTGCTGGAATGGACTGAAACTAGGGGCTGATCCCCTTGTCGGAATGAGCTGAAAATCTGCAGACCACCTGTACTCACCACCCCAGACAAAACGCAGAAACCATATCCAAAATGGTCAGCCTCCGAAAATTACCAAATGAACCCTCCTCAAGGAATTACGCTGCCTCTGCAAGGCTCAGTGCAGATGCCAAAAGATAATAGCTGTAACTGTGCCGCAAACTCCTCAAGAAACCTCCTGCCAGCAATACTGAGCCTCTCCTCTGGATATCGACTGAAACTCCTGTAGGAAACCCCCGCAACGGAACACCTACAACCAGAATTGCGTCCTCTCTCCCAGGGACTGCGCAGTCACAAATAGAGCCCAGCTCCTCAGCAAAACAACCAACCAAATCTCCCGCAAAAGACTGAAGGAAAAACCTTGCCCGAGCAGGCACTCAAAGTCCCCCGAGGCTAAGGGCGAGATCTCCAACCGGAGACGCTCAACGCACTAAACAGTGCTGCAGACAGGCTAAACAGCTAGCGTGCTCAAGAAGACAAAATGTCTAGCTCCAATATCATCCACAACAAGAATGCCAAATGAGAAGGCTCTCCCACCTTTTATAACGCTGGCCTCTCTCCAAAACCCTAACGTGGTCTTCCTCTCCTCTACGTGGTGTTGGACCCCCATGGCTCCCCATAAGTTATAATGTTGTGCTGCTAGGGAGATACTTTATTTAACTGAAGTGAGTTAGACCCCTCTTCTCACTTTTATTTATTAATAAACTATAGTCGGCAAAACTATACAAAAATCAAATATTCCAATTAGCGGTGCTAATTAGGAATATTACATAAATGTTGATTCAAATACAATTTATGAAGACCGAACCTAGTTACAATCTTCAACACCAGGACACCGTATAAGGAGACCAATCCCCAAATGGAGACCCACATGTAATCCTACATAAGATACAATGCATCCCCTCTCACTCCAATACAACAAATCATTAGAATAATCAAGTAAAAGAGATTACAAGTCATAGAATCAATGGGGCAATGCCACTTCATGGTGGCATGCCCTTCCATAGTGGGCTTTGACATGTACAAGTGTTTCCAAGCTCAATAAGGGGGTTAATCAAGGACCCTATTAGGTGGTTTCAGCCTTTAAAGGGGGCAAAAGGTCCATGGTATATCCATCAGGTGGTAGGTGGAAAATGATATAGTGATGAAACATAGTGGGGATAAGGGAATCATCCAAGCCACATACCATGGTACAAGGGTAGCTATCGTAAGGGAAGAACACACTTGGGTATATTAGTGTAGGAGGGAGAAAATGGTGCTATATGAGTTACCTAGGCCTTTGTTTTTCCATCATTCATATGTCTTTTGCCTTTGATTGATTTTTCTTCATAACTGCTCAAGGCTCCTGGGGATAAGAGCATGATGTGTACTATAAAGCAGTGTACACGTCCTTAAGGTGGGTTAGTTCATCGCCTACCAGGGGTTGGGACAATCATGGGTTCCTTAATGATGGAGGGGGCTCATCTAGCCCATAGGAACCCGGATGATGGCCATGGATAAGGGGCTAGAGATCATGTTTGGCTTTTCCCAAAATTTGTTTATTTGAGCCATCGTTTGCATTTTGTGGTACATTTCTTGTTGAGAGTGGCCAATTTGTTCTTTTTAGCTGCATCAAACTCCAAGGCATCGTTCTAGGCGATGTTGAGTTTTCTTGAGTGATGGGGTAGCATCGGATGTGCTCTAGCTCCCAAAATTTGTCGAGGGACTAGAGTATATGAGATCTCCAAGACCCAAAAAGGGATTTGGGAAATTTCATTCAGTTTGGGAGATAATTAATTAATTAATAATTTTAATTAAAGACCCTAAGTCTAACATAGGAAAATTAAATTATTAAAGGTAATTAATTATAACATGTCATGAAATTGTCTTAAGTCACACGGATCAAGCTTTCTTTTAATGTTAACCATTGATTCAAGATCTGATCATGGCCTTTGGTTTCCCAACGAGAAAAATATAATGGAAAGGCTTGGGATCATTTGGAGAAGACACAGTGGCAAAGCACTGAAGCTAAGCTGGAATTCTAGGGCGTGGTTAGCTAAGAATTTCCATAAGTGTTTCAGCTGCAGAGAGGGGTAGTTTAGGCAAAGGGGATGGTCTGATCCCAGTGCCTAGAATCAGGAAGAGGCAAAGAACAACTTCCAGAGGCAGTGCAGAGAAGCGGAGGCAGCAACAGTAAAGAGGGCAGCAGCTGCGCAATGCAGTGGTAGCTTTAGCTATGCAGTCCCTTCTGGGGCAACGTTGGTTAGTTGGGGACCCATCTGGGTTATGCAAAGACCCTCAGGGGTAGCATATGGTTTGTGTCACCCATTCTGGGGTTACACAACCCTCTCCAGGCCAGCGCAGAGGTTGACGCAAGGGCTTCACGAGCAGCGCTGGGGTTTCTAGGGCCAAGATCTCGCTGAGTCTTGTAAATCCCGTTTGAGGGTGTGGATCGATCAACGTTTTGGCTTCAGAACAATAGTTTTTCTCTATTGGGTTTACTAGTGTTGTACCCAGATTTGTTGTATTCAGAAAACTACTTAATGATACAAACCCTCCATCAGCTAGAAGACTGGTTTTCTCGCATTGGGTTTTTCCAGGGCCTATTGTCTAGAAAATCTTGTGTCACTTTGTCTGTGTGCATGTACTTTTTCTGTTTTATATCTGAATCGATGAAAGTCTGTTATGTGTTTACTTTGATATTAATCTGAAGATTTCAGCATTAATAACTTGATAAGTAGGAGAAGTATAACCAGATCTAACAGTAGATTTCTACATAAGTAACATTAAGAAATTTTCACATGGTATCAGAGCCATTGCAGATCTAATAGGGTCACTAGCAGAAGACTGAAGAATCTTGCAGCAGAAAGCAACAGAGAGAGCAGCAACAGCATCAGAAAGCCACATTTGAAGAGAGTGCAGTTTCAAAGGGCGCAGAGTCACGCAGAGGCCAAGGTGACACAGTGTTATGCTGTCTCCACGCAGGCCCACGTACTTACTGCGTAGAGGCAGCGTTGGGACTGTCTACTCACGCAGAGGCCAGCCAGGGTGACGCAGATCTGACGCTCTCTGATTGAGAAGTGCTGGAAGCAGAGCTGCAGAACTTTAGAAGGTGCTAGTGGGGTTAAACCTTTGAAGTTTTCAGAATTTAGCCTAAGCACTAGAGACAAAGAGCGGGAGGAGATCAATTTCTTAGAGGGTTTCTAGCCAAAGAAACCTGCAGATCGATCAGTGGATCGAAGAGAGCTGTTTCGTTGGTTGATTTGGTGGATTTCCACGAGAGAAAATCAGTTGTCAGAGGGAGTAGAGGGTGCCTATTTCGCCAAGGACCCTAGATCCAGATCTCTAGTGTAGAGAGGAGGAGCTCCAACATATTTTCTTAGCAGATGGCACCTCACGGACTACGTGATCGGGATAGGTTGGATGGCCTGTCCAACTTTGTAGTTTGGAAGGCTAGAATCCTAGTAGCCTTGGAGGCATATCGTCTAAGAGACCATGCAGAACAAGTCCTGGCCACGCCAATCGATGCAGATCTCCTTAAGAAGCATGAGGAAGCTGCAGCCTGCAACACATGCCAAGTGGTTGATAATGGATTGAGTTAAAGACCATATTGTTAGACATATAGTTGAGAAGAAAACAACTAATGAGATGTGGAAGGCCTTAACAACCCTATATGAAGGGAAGTCCATCCAGAGGAAGATGCTTCTGGAGAATCACCTGCGGTCATTCATGATGACCAAGGGGGAAGAGATGGAGCATTTCCTCTTCAGATTACAGATGATCAGAGATGAGTTGATTGCCATGAGAGAAAAGGTGGAGGATGTTGTGATGGTAAGGACTACACTCAATGCGGTCACAGAAGAGTGGGAAACCTTTGTCCAAAGTGTCTTAGGCAGAGCGGACCTTCCCGACTGGGATAACTTGTGGACAATCTTACGTCAAGAAGAACTCCGCAGGTTCACCAAGAAGCAGTACAACACGGGATCGAGTAAGGTGAAGAAGGAAGATGAAGATGATGCAGCCTTGGTATCAAAGAGGTAGCAAGGGAAGAATAAGTGTGATCTTTCCAAGATCAATTGTTTCCAGTGTGGCGAACTAGGACATTTCGCTAGCAATTGTCCACATAAGGATAAGGACAAGGAAGCTTTTACTTCCAAGGCTGTTGTGGAGGCCGATGGGTCAGAAGACGATGCAGCCATGAGCGCTCTTGAACCACAAAAGTGGGGCGACATGGATCTGTAGAGCAGCTACAGAATGAGGGTCGGGATCCTTGAGCAGTTCATCTCTTGGATCACATCCGAGCTATGGGAGCCTTAAGATAGTAGCGGGACAAGTAGAGAAGTTGGTGCAAAGAATCACGGATGAATCAGAAGCAGAGCTGAAGGCTGAAGGGAGCAGTGCAGTGCAAATGCAGAATCAACATAGGGGCTGGTGTGACTTCAGCAGCGTAGAGCAGAGTTGCTTACGTAGAGAAAATTTACAGTAGCATGGAGGCTTCAGGAGGACAGCGCAGCGCAGCAACAACGTGAGAGATTTCAGCACAAGGGGCTGATGGAACTTCAGCAGTGCAAATGGAGTCTGCTTACGCAGTGCAGAGTTGTAGCTGTGCATCCTCCTCCAGATGACAACACAAATCAACAACCGATGGAGCTTCAGTGATGAGGATGCAGCGCAACTGACTTGTCTGTCAAAGACTGGGCAGGAGATTCAGTTGTTTCTCAAAGCAACTGAAGATGCAGTGCAACAGGTGGCAACACAGATGCAACAGATTGAGAGGGAGCTGCAGTATAGATGTAGCACTGGCGTTGGCAGCGTCATGGGCAGCAGTACATAATGGTAGCAACAACACAATGATGAAGGGCAGCAGGTCCAACATTAGTGCAGAGGCTCACACCAGAGATCGGTGCAGAGCTTTAGGGAGAAGAAGAGTTTGTACTAGAGCACATTCCTCGCTAAGAGGGAGTGTTGAGTTTTCTTGAGTGATGGGGTAGCATCAGATGTGCTCTAGCTTCCAAAGTTTGTGGAGGGGCTAGAGTACATGAGATCTCCAAGACTCGGAAAAGGATTTGGGAAATTTCATTTGGTTTGGGAGATAATTAATTAATTAATAATTTTAATTAAGGACCCTTAGTCTAACTTAAGAAATTTAAATTATTAAAGGTAATTAATTAAAACATGTGATGAAATTGTCTTAAGCCACACAAATCAAGCTTTCTTTTAATCTTAACCATTGATTCAAGATCTGATCATGGCCTTTGGTTTCCCAACGAGAAAAGTATAAAGGAAAGGCTTGGGGTCATTTGGAGAAGACACACAGTGGCAGAGCATTGAAGCTAAGTTGGAATTCTAGGGTGCGGTTTGCTAAGAATTTCCAGAACTGTTTCTGCTGCAGAGAGGGGTAGATTAGGCAAAGGGGATGGTCTGATCTCATTGCCTAGAATCAGCAAGAGGCAGAGAGCAACTTCCAAAGGCAACGCAAAGAAGCAGAGGCAACAACACCAGAGAGGGCAGCAGCTACACAGCGTAGAGGCAACTTCAACTAAGGGACAGCGCTGGTCAACCGAGGACCCATCTAGGTTACACAAAGACCCTCAGGGGCAGCATAGGGTCTGCGTCACCCATTCTCGGGTTACGTAGCCCTCTCTAGGCCAGCGCAGAGGCACACAGAGTCTGACGCAGGGGATTCAGGGGCAGCGCTGGGATTTCTAGGGACAATATTTGGCTGAGTCTTGTAAATCCCATTTGAGGGTGTGGATCAATCAACGTTTTGGCTTCAGAACAACAGGTTAGCTAGAGATCTATATTTTTCTTTGTCGGGTTTACTAGTGTGGTACCCAGATTTGCTGTATTCAGAAAACTACTTAATAATACAAACCCTCCAGCAGCCAGAAGACCGGTTTTCCCGCATTGGTTTTTTTTGGGGATTATTGTCTAGAAAATCTTGTGTCACTTTGTCTATGTGTGCATGTACTTTTTCTATTTTAGATCTGAATGGGTGAAATTTTGTTATGTGTTTACTTCAATGTTAATCTGAAGATTTTAGCATTAATAATTTGATAAGTAGGGGAAGTATAACCAGATCTAACAATAGATATTTGCATAAGTAACATTAAAAAAATTTCACCGGCGAGACCCACGGTGTGGACAAGGGGAGGGGGAAGCTAACCCAATGTGGACCCGGATGGGAAAATAGATGAATGGGGCTAAGATGGATGGAAGGGAGTGAAATATATGGTGCCTGGAAGTGGGACCATGCAACCAAAATCAGGATTTCCCATGTAGTGCCAACCCTAAAGCTAATGGCAAGTAAAGGAGATCCCATGGGACTAGGGTACAAGTTTAACCACGATATCGGATAATGGAAACAAAAGCACAGACCTAGTCCACTGTTTCCGCCAAATCCCCCCACCAATCCATGCCTAAAAGTGCCCATGACAAGCAAGGAAAATTACTTAACTATACCAATGTAAAACCATACCTTCAGGCTCGGGAGGCCCACCTTCAAACATGCAATCATAACAAGTGGGCAGGGGACCACATTGTTGGCTGAAGTGCTAGAGACAATGGCACATCGAGCTATCTGGTGGCTACAAGGGGTTGTTGTCTGTCGGGTGAGGTCCATCTAGGAGAACAAAAATTCTCCTATACATACTACCCAAACGTGGTGGGTAACAAGTACTATTGAGGAAGGGAGAAGTTAATTGATTTACTTCATGAATATAGATATTTTCTACCATTTTCTTATGATGAGCCGAAAGGTTATAAGGAAGATGTCATGGAACACACTATCCCTTTAAAAGATGAAAATGATAAACTCTTTCGTCAAAAACTTAGCAAATCAATCCTAAGTTATCCCCCTTGGTTTAGAAAGAGCTTCAGAAAATGCTAGGAGATGGAAGTATTTTGCATACTAGGCATTCATCACGGTGTTCTAATTTGCTGATTGTTAGGAAGAAAAATGGAACAATCAAACTTTGTGTAAATTTTAGAAACCTTAATCTAGCATGTAAAAAGTATAATTACCCTTTGCCTAACATGGAGACCATGTTGCAAAGAGCATCAGGTTCAGGAATGATGTCATTGCTAGATGGTTCCTTGGGTTATAATCAAGTCTGGGTAAAGAAAGAGTATCTTCATGAGACAACTTTCACCACACCACGGGGAACATTTGAATACATGAGAATGCCTTGTGGATTGACTAACACTCAAGCAGCTTTTCAGTGGGCTATGGACTATGCCTTCAAAGGTTTAATTGGTAAAATCATTGAAATATATCAAGATGATCTTACGGGTTTTTCAAAGGTTGGTATCAATCATATTGATCATCTCAAGCAAATTTTTAACATGTGTAAAGAATTTGGAATTTTTTTGACTCCCACTAAGGCTGTGTTTGGAGTAACTGAAGGTAAATTACTTGGCCACATCATTTCTATGGATGGGATCAGGATTGATCTTGAAAGAGTTGAGGCCATCCAGGACATTCCTTTGCCTCATAACCTTAAGTCTCTCCAGTCCTTCCTTGGAAAGATCAACTTTTTTAGGAGGTTCATTCCAAACTATGTAGAGATTGCTAAGCCTATTCAAAGTCTTTAAAAGAAAGATGCAAAGTTCATATGGAAAGATGATAGTAAGAAGGCTTTTCAGGAAATAAAAGGTTTTATCGCTAAAGATCTTGTTTTAGTTAATCTAGACTATTCAAAGGAGTTCATGATTTTCTCTTTCGCTTCAGAGGATACTATAGCGAGTCTTTTGCTTTTGAAGAATAAAGAAGGTCATGAGCAGCTAGTTGCTTTTATGAGTAGAGCACTTCAAATTTCTGAGTTAAATTATATCATGCAAACAACCTATGGTGTCCCCAAGTGGTTATGGGGGCACAAAACATGCTCATGGGTCTCCTAATGGATCGAACAAGCCTGTATCACATCTTTAAGGGCTAGAAGAACGATGCAAGCCCTCCATTTTCTCCCATGATGAGACAAATCCTCATTTGGGTTGTGGATCAACTCCCAAGTGTGTGGTGCAAGAGTGGAGCCGACTAGGCAAGTTGGTCCAGGTGCACAATTATCGTCCAATAGGTGGAACACAAGCAAGCAATGAGTGAAACTGAAGGATTCCATGAAGTGGCAATCTACTCTCTCTGCTATGGTGGAGACCTGTGGCTTTGAACGCTCACCCTAAAAATGCCAATATGACCCTTTGAAGGGCTTGGACCCCATATAGGGAGAGCAAACCTCAAATGAAGACCCACCTGCAATCCTATATAAGATCCAATACATCCCCTCACCTTCCAGTACAACCAAACATTAGTGTTGTTGTCGCTCAGATTGTACAGGCACTGCGACAACGACTCAGGTCGGGGGCTGTCACTTTGATCCCTGACCTCTCCGTTCTAGTTGTCTCCCAACAACAGGCTATGGGGGGTAGTCCCTATGGAAATGTGAAGATGAAGGAGAAGTTGGCAACCAACATGTCTGGGAGACACGATTGAGTGGCCTAGCTACTTGGTTAATTTTAGCAAGATTAAAATATTAGATTCTATTGAATTGTGAGACCAGTGCCTTATGGAGTCAACTTTTTCCTTATTACCAATTAAATGCCAAGTAACCGGATGGAAAATCTAAAAACCTAGGTGTGATGCAAGATCTTGGTTGATTTTAAATTAGATGCCTATTCTAGATGCGACCTTCCTCTTAATTGTTTTGGAATTAGTCTCTAGAATAGGTTGTGGGATGGAAGCCAATAGGAAGCAAGCAAAGGCTTGGTTAACGATACCTCCCCCTGTGTTCCAACCACTCGATGCCGACGGCGCTGCAGAGACTGTGGCTTTGACAACTGCAAGGTCATCATTTTAACCACTAAAGAGGGTCTAAGTTCCTCAAGCTAAATTGAGAAAGGGTGGTCCTAAATGTCTATCAACCAAGTTTATGCTTGGAGGTAATTTATTAAGCGCAAGACTAGCTTAGAATGATATGCAAGGATTGCGAGGGTTTCTTAAGTTAAGATTGCTTAAGTGTTCTTTAAGTACTAAATTATGGTTTGATTATGCATTATATTAATAAGTACTTGTCAATAAGCTACAATATTAACTATAAGAAAATGTGCGAAGTTCTTAAGTGCCAATGATATACAACAGAAACCCTCAAGATACATTTTTCCTGTTAGAAAATTATATATTACAGAGCAATGGAACAAATAAAAATATGCGGAAATACAAACACAAAAAACATATAAAACAAGAGAGACACAGATATATGTGGTTCACCCGGCTTGGGCTATGTCCACAAAGAAACAACCAGTCCTTCCTTTATATTATCCAGCAAAATGAAGAGACACAACCTACAACAGATCCGTTGTGATATCCTCTACTCTCTCACACAGTCCCCCTTTCTCTTTCTTGCTCAGAATACACTCTCAACACACAGCTGCAATACAATTCCCTCATACAACATAGGGATTGCCTTCTAGTGAAAAAACCCCTAAATTAAACATAACTTCTACCCTCAGATCATCTGCCTAATGAACGACCTAGATTGACTACGAAATTACAATATTTCATAAGGCAATTTTACATCTATTTTTTAGCTTCGGGGGCGCTACCCCCGAACCCCCCAGCCAGGGGGATGGGCCTCCCCAAACCCCCACAAGGGGGGGACAATTCCCCCCCACTTGGAAGGGTGTACAGTCTTCCTGGGGTATGCATCAGGCTAAAAACAAACACCTCTAAATCAAGATGATAATCAGGCTCCACATCCAACAACTACGGGATGTGCCAAAATCTCGTTATTAGAATCTAGCCAATTCTTAACAAGATGCAAAAGATTATTACCACAAGATTATCAATGCTTTTATTCAATTAGAAGCTCTCAAGATATATCAATGAGATATCTGCCAAATATTACTCAATCATTCAAAATATTCTTATATTGATTAGAACACTTAGAATCTCAATACCAATGTGTTTTTATCATTCACAAATGGATACTAGCAATGAAGCAAGAATGACCATATGAGAGCACTTATTTTCCAATTAGAACAATCATATCTCAAAGAGAAAATGTTCTAAATACCAATATCCAGTGAACACTTTGATTTTGTGCTTTAGAGAGTGAATTAGATGTTATCTTATGAAAAATTTATCGAATTCACAACCACAAATGTGTTAGTGCACTTGAAACAATTAGAAATCAACTTTCTTATAAAACCATGAAACAAGACAATTATGATCTATAGAGCATGAGCAAGGAAATTTCTTATGTTACTTATGTCCCGATCACATTCAAATGAGCAATTATTAAACCCTTTAGGAAAACAATGTGTAAATTCCAATTTAGAGCTCTTTCAAGTGTGAAATGAGAAGCATATACTTAACAAAATATGAGAAACAAGACCCAATTGAAACTATGATATCCTAGCATTCTTATGATGTGCTTATCATTGTTATATCAAATCTGATTGTGCTTATGACAGACAACAATAAAACATAGAACAAGCTCAAAGATGGATGCCCGACTTATGCAATTAATTTATCAATGTCTTAGGCAAATTATGAGTGATTTCTAGAGCATGTTCACTAGTGTTTGTCACTATTGTGTATTAAATGTGACTCTTGTAAGTAAACAATGAAATTGAGAAAGGGTTTAGGGGTCAAACCAAAGGCCCAAGGCCTTGAAGATCACTTTCCCACTTGCCCAAAATTTTTCCAACACCTGAAACACATTTTTTTTACCAATTTCTCAGCAAAACCGCCAAGAATTACCTCGAAATTCAAATGCTCAAATCAGAGATGGAAGAGAGTGCTAATGAGGGAAGGAAGAGTGATGGAGGAGGGGGCTAAAGGCCTAGATAGGCCACGACTAGGCCTTTCAAGGCCAAAAAAGGCCACGACAAGGAGGACAAAGGGCTGAAAGGAGAGCCGAGGGCAAGAGGAGGCCCTCCAAGGCCTGCAGAAATGTCTCAAGGGCATCCCAAGGCCTTTAGAGGCCTCGCGAATAGCCTTATGAGGCTAGAAAAGGTTGACGCAAGTGGCTAGAAGGCTAGACGACTAAGGGAAATGGAGGACACTGGGCTTAGGAGGCCTAAAAAATATGAAACCCTTGTCAGAAAATCGAATTTGCTTCAGATCTTCAATATCATTGGAAAATTATTTAGTTGTTGGCCTTGCAAAAATTCTAGAGACTAGATCTTACCCTCAAGGGCCTAGATCTAGTTCTAATCCAACAGATCTTCTTGAATTTTACCTGCACAAATAAATTTACAAGTGCCCAAAACCCCAATATATACAAAAAATTAAAAATCCCAAAACCCCAAACCTCATCTGCAACACAAGGGTTAGAAAGTAAAATTATTTACAAAAAAATTATTATACAAAATATATGTACAATGATTAGAAGGATTTTGAAAATATAATTTGTATAGACCTCAACAACTGTTAGATGTATTTCGAAAAATAAATGTTAAGCCACAACATTAGTGAAGTTAGAAAATCACATAAATATTCAGAATCCAAACATGGTCAACTTGTGCCCACAGTTTGTGAACTTGGAGCCCAAGCGTCGGGGAACCTAGAAACTCTATATATTCTCTTAAGAAGAAACCGTTAGAACATACAATGAATCAGATCACCTAAGATAAACCCATAACTTACCAATAGAATTTTCCTATAATTTAAAAACGAAATAACGATTTAAATTATATTTGAAGCACAATATAGAAATGCACATACCACAAATCAATGAGACAAAGACACCATGAGCTACACCCCAAAGTCTTTTATTATGATGATCAAAACGTTCCCAGCAGAACAATGGCTTTACACCAGCATTTACAAATTACATCAGACCCAACTCATCAACAGATGAAAAATAGAAGCAAAATGCCTTTTATTTATAGAGAAGATCCTCCAAGTGGAAAATAATCTCGGCTGCTGATAAATCGTTGATGATCTTTTAATCTCCACCGTCGAAAATAATTATTCTTCAGGAATTTTCAAATTTCTCATTAAAACCATTTTTTATTAGCTCAAAAATAATTATTTTACGCTAATTTCCTCAAACATTTGACTTTGACTTCACCACCAAGGTCCAAGGGTCCAAATTTTCTTGAAATTTCCAATATTTCCTTTGTGGGGGACCTCCAATTTTTTTTTTGTACGCAAGATAGTATATATTATAGACAAAAACCTTAATTACATGGCAACATGTTGAGTGCGAGCCATGCTCCAGCACTGTGTTAACAAAACACTCCTAATTTCCTTCAGAGAGAACTGTTTACAATCACCAGAGCAATAGAGGATAGGAACATAATTACAGTTTGAGACCAGTAGCAAAATAACAGGCTGAGACTAAAAGAAAAAGTTACATATGGAAACCTAGAGATGAACAACTGTATGATTGAGAAGATAGTTGACAGATATAGACAAGTAGATGACATTTAGAAGAAAGCAGTAGGACCAAAATCAATGGCTTATAGCACTCGCACCGACATCTGTCAAAGTGATCGCCAACCTTCTGTCATAGCCTAGGTCTTCAAAGTGCAGCGAGGTCGTCATCCAAACTGATGGGTGTGTCATGTGTGCTGCCTGTAAAGTTGGACGACATTGGAGGGTTGCAGGATGAGGCACCTACCATTTCTTTCTTGATGCTCGGCGAAAGCCCACCAGCGTGAGTGCGCTTCTTTTACATAGCAAAACAGTAGGAGTCGCTGGTTACGAATTTGCTGTGATGAATGGCCTCCACATAAACCACAAATTTGTGGGTGAGCATATCGATTTTATTCTCCAAATTTTTAGTGATCTCAGCTTGATCTTGCATAGCCAGACCAAGGGTGGTTTTGAGCTGCCACTAAAGCTCAATCGACTTGTTGTAAAGGTTCTCCCTAGCTCAAGTGAGACCGGAATAAGGGATCCATTTGAACTCTTGATCCACGCTTTCAGTGGTAACCCAACGCCTTAAAGTGTCCACTGGATCATTAATAACTATATTGTCCAGAAAAGGGTGGCGATGGGTGGTGTCGGTGTCACTGGGAGCCACACGTTGGTTGTCCATGACGTTTAGGTACGTGCACTGTTGTCGCAGTCGGCCCTCCTCCTATTCGTGCCAAGCCATAGAGCGCAAACTCTGTGGTCCCCCCATCATCCCTTTGTTGGCTAACTTGCCTGCCAAACCATTAGCACTTCTCTTGACAGCTTGAAAGTGGAGATCGGTAGCACAGTCGATGTGGCGTTTAATCCTGTTAAGGATTTTGTTGAGGTGCCAGTTGTCTGACACTCTAGATGCCGCCATTCCCTATTGCAATTTCCTGCTTGCGATAGTGGCCAGCTTCGAGTCACCCTTTATGGTCAGAGGTGCTATGTTTTGGATTCTGGCAATGGCAAGACCATGCTCCAGAGCATGCAGTTCTGCAACATTGATAGTGGTAGTTCCCAGGCTACTAGCATAAATCTAGATAATGTTTTCCTGCAAATTTCTTAAGACCCCTCCGAAGTCGGCCTTCCTGGGGTTGCCCTTCGTCGCCTCGTTGTAATTCAACTTAATAGTGCCTGTCTCCAATGGAACCCTGGATTTTTGGGATGCCTACAAAGAAGAATTCAAGGAGACCAGGGGTATGAGGGAAATGGGAATATCCAAAAGGGACAAGATTCTGAGATCTTCCCGAGACAAAGGATTAGGGGGAGCCTCCAGCTATCAATGGGCCACCGTTTCTCCGATAGTTTGTTTGATGAGGGAGAGATCCCTTTCTTCCTGCTTATTCGTATCCCTGAAGGTTTTGGCATTCCTTTCCTTCCAAAGAGACCAACAAATGATCCCGGAAGGAGATTCCAGGCTCTATTAATCAGGGGTTGATTGGAGAAAGATGATCTCTAGTGCTCTATGGTGTTGAGGATGGAAGAGGGATCCTCGTTAGAGGCATTAAAGACCAAATAAGCCCAGTTCCAAATGTTGTTGACATAGGGGCACTCATTTAGCATTTGGTTGGTATTCTCCTCATTTTCTTCACAAAGAGTACACCTAGAGGGTCCAATGAAGCCTTTCTTTTTTAAATTGTCCTAAGTAAGGATCTTCTTGTGCATGACTAGCGAGAGGAATATAGATATTTTTTGCCATTACTTTCTATCCCACAGAGTTTTCATTTTCTCTCAGGTGGGCTGAGGTTGGGAGACGCCGCATATCCATAAGCCTCGTTGATGTTGAAGTGTCCCATTGAATTTTCCCCCCATCTTAGCTTGTCCTCATCAATTTATGCTATTATATGTCTTTTCTTTAGTTCATCTGAGAAGCAAAGGGGAAGTCTTGATAATTGCAGTCTTCATCAACAAGTCATTCCCTCCAGCCCGTTTCCCTGTTGTTTGTCTTCCAGTAATGCTTGACCCTTGTCTTGCCCTTGTTTTCCATACTTGTCTTTATCTGGCTGAATTTCTCTTGGTTCGGCTTCGGGCACATATGCCACTCAGCATCCCATAACAGAGCTCTATCTCCATTGCCAATTTCCCCAAAACAGTGGTTTTAGATGATTTCTCTGTTTTCCCAAGCTTGGTTCCAGATAGCAGAGCGTTTGAGTGAGCCATTTAGTCTGATAAGAAGGTCATTGTGATGGGAAGGGGCATATTTAGCTTTCCATAACCTACCCCAAGGGGAGTGTGGGTTGGTTATCCATCTCCGCCAGGTTTTAGCCCCCAAAACGTTTCCTATAATTTATGAGTCTCTTACGCTGAGACCCCCCTCTTTTTTGGGTTTGCAAACTTTGTTCCAAGCAACCAGCGCCCATTTCCCCTTTTTCTCAGTTCCTTTCCAAAAGAAATTCTGTTGGATATTTCTAATATGGTTGGAGATGGATTTAGGGGCCACTAGGGCTGAGTACAAATAGTGAGGGATGGCTTGCAGAGCTGACTGAACCAACACTAGGCGCATAGCCAAGTTTAGAGCTCGGAATGTCTAGTTGGCAAGTCTGTTTTCCAATTTATCTGTAAGGTTCTTCCAATTAGATTTGGCTAGAGGCCTATCGGTGAGTGGGACACCAAAGTATTTTGAAGGGAACCCGCAGATTTTGAAGTCTAGGATCCTGAATATGTTTCTTTGGATAGGCAGGGAGGTATTTAGGAAAAACAATGTTGATTTCTCCACATTGATGGAAGTTCCAAAGGAAAAACTTAGCTAGAATGGATTTGAAGGAGCGGGATTCTTTGACTGTGGGGGTGCCCATAAGGAGGCTGTCATCTACAAATTGCTGGTGGGTAGAGGGGGGGATGGAATTATAAAGCTTGATATCAGTGATGCCCCCTTGAGAGGAGGCTGTTGAGATGGATTAGCTAAGCCCCTCAGCCATAATTAGAAAGACGAAGGGGGAGATGGGATCACCTTGTCTGATGACTCGAGAAGGGCTAAAAGTTTGGGAGGGAGAGCCATTTAGGAGGATTGAGAAGAACACACCTGAGACCATAGCCATAATCCATTTGATGCGGTCTTTGTGAAATTCGAAAGCCTCCAAGACCCATCTCATATATTCCCAGCTGATTTTGTCAAAAGCTTTGGACATGTCTAGCTGCATCAACATTCCCGGTTTCTTTTGTGCCTTGAGGGAGTGAATGATTTCCTGTTAGAAATAATGTTGTCTAGAATTTGTCTTCCTTCCACATACCCGATTGATACTGAGAGATGAGGAGAGGGAGAATTTTTTTTTTATCCTATTTGCCAGGACTTTAGATATAATCTTATAGATAAAATTGCAAAGAGCTACGGACCTATATTTTTCAAGGGAATCAACTCCTTCAGATTTTGGAATCAGGGTGAGGAGAGTGGCATTCAAATCTTTTAAGACTGATTTTTCTAGGCGAGAGTCCTCAACTAGGTCGTGGACCTCTTCCTTTATCAATGGCCAACAAACTTTGAAGAAGTCCGTGGTAAAGCCATCCGGGCCTAATGCCTTTCCATTGGGCATAGACATAACCACTTCCTCGACCTGCTGCAGGGAGACTTTTCTCAGAAGCATTTGGTTATTATCCTTCGTGAGGATGGTCGGTATGTTCTTAGTTATTTCCTTTATAGTTGTTGACCTATGTTTGCAAGTTTCTGTGAGGAGCGTGTCGAAGTACTGGTTGAGTTCATAGTCAATCTCCTCATGGGCGCAGATGATATTACCCTCGTTGGTTTTTAAGCCCATAATCCTATTGTGTCTTCTTTGTTGAATCATTGTACGGTGAAAGAATGCAGAATTTCGTTCCCCACATTTTAGCAAGTTGATGCGGGATTTCTATTGTCACAGATTTTCTTCTTGAGCTACCCTTTCCTCCAAGTTGTTTTGGAGTTGAAGTTCCTCTTGCTTCCTGTGTTCATTGATACCCTTGCTTATAATTTGTTGCTAGAGAGCCTCTTGTTTCAATTCCAGCAATCTTTTTCCTAAGGTGATGTTTCTGAACGTTTTTTTTTCCATACCCTGATCTCCACTTTAATGAATTTCATGTTTTGCTAGAATTTAAACATTTTGTTTCCGTGTTGGGGTTGTGGGGTTTCCCACGATTCCCTCATTTTGTCCATGAATTCTGGATGGTCGAGCCAAAATGCTTCAAATCAGAAAGGTTTATTTTTTTTGTCCGGTTGAGATGTGGATATTCTGTGATATTGGCCAGTGGTTCGAGCCAACCTGTGGAGGATCCTGGCCTCCGTTACCCAGGAGGTGAGGTATATTTCCTCCGAGAGGAGGAATCGGTCCAGTCTAGGGGCGATCTGTCTTTATCCTCTGCGCCTATTGTTCCAAGTGAAGGTTCCATTTTTCTTAGGGATTTCTATCAGGTGGAGATCATCAATGGTGGCTTGAAATGCCTCAAAGTCTTTTTCCACTTTCTAAATGCCCTCTTTTTTTTTCCCCAGGTTGACCACCATGTTGAATTCCCCTGCTATAATTTTGTAAGTGTGGTGGAAGGAGTTTAGAATCTGGTTGATGCTGTGCAGCATGTTGATTCTCTCGACCGCTCTGTGGGGCGCGTAAATGTTGGTGATGCATATGTTGTCATTGGTGCTTGTTATTTTCAGAACAATCGTCAAAGAGTGTTTGGTGGTAGCCGATGTTGTGAGGTCGAATACCGAGCTATTCCAAAGAGTCATTATACCCCCTGTTGTTCCAGTGGTAGAAATTTCCCTATGACTGTAGTTTTTGAAGCATGTTTTTTAGATCATAGTGAGGTTGTCTAGGTCAATCTTGGTTTCTTGGATCAGAAAGATGTTTGGCTTGTCTATAGCAAGTCTATTTTTCAAGACTCGTTTCTTTCGAGGACCGTTAAGTCCTCTTATATTCCATGAGGTGCAATTCATTGAAAACTTTTAGGGGATAGGGTAAGGGCCTTTACCTTTCCTTCATTGATTAGGCGGGCTCCTAGCTCTTGTAGAAGCTTACTGGTAGTTTTTTGTCTTCTTTCCCTGTTTGGTCCTTTTGGGTAGTATCGGCATGCCTTTAGGTTTGCGAGAATGCTCTTGCCTACACCTTTTTCCATGGCAGATTTCCCTGAGTTTTGCTTCATTATGTCCTGTAGGAGGTATGCTGCTTTGATTTTATGGATTTAGTCTTCTAGAATTGTTGCTATTCCATTTTTTTGCCATTCCTTTGCCACCGTTATGAGGTCAACTCCTTCCAATGCCTCTTCAATAGTGTTTTCTTCTGGAGTAGGTGCTTGCTAGGCTTGTTCCATCTCTGTATCTTCCTGTGGTTGTTCATTTTTATTCATGTTGTGTTCCTGTTCTTCATCTTCCTGCCTGTTGTTTCCTGGGGATTGCTCATTTTCCTTTTGTTTTGCCTCCGTAGAACTGAATGGGCATTGTACTTGCAATGCGTTTAGTGCTTCAAATTTGTTGTGTTGAGTTGCCTTGGGTTGATCTTTCTTTATGTATGTTTTCTTGTTGTGTCTGTTCTTGTTGCCGACCCTTGTATATCCCTGTTCATACCTCTTCTTGTTAGCTTGTTCGACAGTTGAAGGGGCTTTGTTTTGTGGGCATTCGCAGAAGGGGTGCGCATGTTCATGGCACTTCTTGCATCTAAAGGGGATGTGCTCGTAATCAATACTTTGCAACTAGACTTCATTCCTGTGGATTAGCTTGATAGCTTCCGGTAGGGCACCAGAGATGTCTACATAGACACAAATTCTTGCTTAATGTCTATTTCTTGTTCCCTCAGACATTTTCATGTACTGCCCTAGTTCATCTCCTATGCATTTGAGGATTGTGGGAGCCCAGTAATTTGTGGGCAAGGAATAGAGCCGAACCCAGACTAGGACTCTTGTGAAGTCCTCTTTTTTTGATGTGAAGTTCTCTTTCTAGAACCTTATGTAGAGACCAGCGGAATTGAGGAAGTAAGGTCCTCCTTCAAAAACCATGTCTCTATCTTCCAGAAGACTGAAAACTACTATGAAGAGTCCCTTAGAACCCAGTTGCAGGTGGATTTTTCCCTTTGGCTTTCATTTGGACTGAATCCATCCATTGGGAGCTTTCTTCGTTGGCCAATTGCCCATGAATTTACAGATTAATGCGTGTTTTGCATGTATTCCCTGTAGACAGCCACATCTGGGTCTTCGATGACCCGTTCCAGAGTCTTCTTGGCTTTTGGGTTGCATGTATTTTTCTGCTTTTTTTTTTCCTTTTCCTTTTCTTCTACTGTTACATCTTCCTCTGCGTTGACCGTCGTGCGAGGAGCAAAATTTTCTTGTTTGTCTGAGGTGTTGTCCTTTGATGGGGTTTCCATTGCCCCTTTACCGTTTCCCTGTTGGTTCTCAGTCATTTTAGTTCTATGGTCTCAGAGGGAGAAGGTTGAACTTGAGGTTAATTTAGTGAAGAGTGAAGTTTTACTCTTGCTCAGGCGGCCTGCTACCAGGTCACGGAAGGAAGGGGACAACTGGCCACCAGTTGGCTCTGCCATGGGAGCCTTCAGAGAACTTAGTCTAAGCCACCAGCGGTAGAGGCTGCGAGACCAAGTTAGGTCAGCCTTGTTGCAGTCTTCAGATATCCTGTCCGCAGAGTTCGATAAAAAAAAAACGACACACTCCACAAAGTTGTTAAAATTGTTTCAATTGGAGTTTGGGGGGCCCTCCAAAAATTAATTTCTTTCAATTCCACTTGGAGAATTTAATTTTTCTAATAAATTTTTTACTCTAATTAATTAATTTTTTGGCCTAGGATTTTATTTTTATTTTTTCCAGAAAAATTAATTAATTGACTTATAAGGGGAATAATTAATTTTCCACCCTTAAATATTTTAGCCATGGTGTCTAAATTATAAAGGACCATGCACTAAAATATTTTTTACATAAGATTTTACAAATTCAACTCTAAAAGGGGGAATACCCATTTGTCATAGACCCTCAAGACACTTAACCCAATTCTACGACACAATATGATCTAGTAGACCAAGTGACTTGTAATAAAATAATTTAGCCAATTAGCTTAATTTATTTCCAAATCACTTTTACAATAGACTCGACTAAAACTCTACGAATCACCTAATTCTTTAACGGCAAATTCCACCCTAGCTCTGGGGTGAGGTTGGAGAGAAAAACTTTGTCGATGATCTGTGTTTAGAAACACAAATGAATCAATGAGACAAAAAACCTCCTAGGATGAAATTCCTTGCCAAAAACATAGGCTTACCTAGGTTGTTACATAATAAAATGGTCGTACTAGCATCATTTACATTAATTTTGCAGAATGGGTTTACAATGACATGGAACAGATTGTTGGTTGATGATTATGACTTTGAATTTTGTTTTTGAAGTCCTTGGATCTTGCTTCCTTGGAATGTTGAAAAAGTGGGTGCAACCAGTGCAATTGAGTAAATGAGTTTACAAATCATGGAACCAATTGGAAATTTCATAGTGGCATGCCCTTCCGTGATGGGTTTTGGAACATACAAGTGTCTCCAAGTTCAAGAAGAAGGTTAACCAAGGACCCAATTAGGTGGTTTCAGCCTCTAAGGGGGTGCCATTTCCATAGTACATCCATCAAATGGCAGGCGGTATGTGAAATAATGATGGAATGTAGCAGGGCATTAGGGGAAGGCTTTAAGCCACATGCCACAATACAAGGGAAGCCCACCCTTGGGCGAATGAATGTAGGAGGGAGAAATTGTGGTACATGAGTTACCCTAGCCATTGTTTTTCCACCCTTCTTCATATTCCTTTTTCCTTTTATTGATTTTTCTTATATAACTCCTTGGGGCTCTAGGGGATGAGAGCATGATGTCTAAGATATAACAGTGGATGCCCATTTGAGGTTGGGAAATTCATCACCCACTAAGGGTTGGGACAATCATGAGTTCCTTAATGATGAAAGGGGTCGATATGAGGGACCTTAGGAACCAGGGTGATGGCCATAATGATGGTCGATACGAGGGACCTTAAGAACCAGGGTGATGGCCATAATGATAGGGGTAGAGCTCATGTTTGGCTTTTTCCCACATGCTAAATTTGTATGTCCCAACCATCTTTTGCATTTTATGGTACATTTCCTATTGAGAGCGGCCAAATAATGCTTTTTTTTTTCTTTTATAGCTACATCAACCTCTGGGGCATCGTTCCAGGCCTGACCCAAGATGTGGACAAGGGGAGGGGGAGGCTAACTCCTTTTGTACCCAATGGACAAATGTGGACCCAGGTGGGAAATATGGTGAATGGGGTTATAATGTGAAGAGGGGAGTGGTGTATATGGTGTCAATAAGTGGGACCACGTAACCAAAATCGGGGTTTCCCATTTAGTGCCATCCCTAAAGCTAGTAACAAATAAAGGAGATCCCACAGGACCAGGATACAAGGTTAACAATCAAATTGGATAAAGAATACAAGTGTACAAACCAAGCCCACTCTTTCCACTGAATCTTGCATTAATCCATGCCCGAAAGTGCCCATGATAAGTAAAAAAAAATACCCAACCACACAATGAAATGCCATACCTTCAGGGTCGGAAGGCCCACCTTCAAATATACGATCATAACAGATGGGTGATGGAGCATATGGCTAGCTCAGGTGGTAGAGATAGTGTCACATAAAGCTATCTCGTGGCTGCAAGGTGGGGTTTTTGGATGCTAGTTGAGGACCATATAGGAGAAAAATTGTGAATACTACCCACCGGCGGTGGGTAACTTCTGGCTTTTGGCTCCAACTAGGACATGATGTCTCAGAAGAGTGCACAAACGTACTTGAACGTGGAGGTCATGAGAACACCAATAATCTCTTTGGACCACATACCTGTTTCTTGCACATATCAAAGACCAAGCACATGGGGCAACATGTTTTTGTGGTCTCTTATGATCACCCATGCTTAATATTGGCCATAAAATCAACAAGAAATAAATTTTACTCTAAATGCAATTTAATCTAAATGCATATATTCTAGCATGATAATATCATATGATGTTAGTGCTATTGAGAAAAATCGGCATGCAATGCATCCTACCCTAACAAGCATATGTGTAATATTCCTAAATGGAAATATTAAGTGTAAACAGAAGCATGCACTATGAGCAACAAGTAAATTTAACACACATCAAAAAATTAGAATTCCGCACAAGGAAAAATAAGTGGAAGCCAAGTCATTTTATTAATTCTGGATAAAATTGGGTACAAAATGAGTGGAACAATGTCACCTGAGCTTGATATCACAAGTAATGACAAACCTAGGTGGGAGTAAGATGCCCACAAGCTGTAATGGCTCAACCCAGGAAATCTTTGCGCTGCCCCAGAAAATCTGGATGTTGTTGTTGAAGGGAAATGGATGCACTGGCCTCAAATGTTCTCAGAAAATTATGAAATTTTAGTTGACACCTCTCTGCAATAAGCCCAACCAAACCCATAAAAATCTCACAAACCTAAGTGGTGGAAATGGTCCTAGACTGAACTGCGCCCTTCTCTAATAATTTTTGTTACTGGCTATTGACTGGAACACTGATTTCTGCTAGAAATATTGCCCAGAAAATTTTGTGAAATTAACAAGGGTTTTGGCAAATTTTACCGACCACCTGAAACCCCAAATTTAAGCTCACTCCTCCCAACAGGTTGCCAAATAACTCTATTGTTTTGGGCCACCAAAACTCCAAAATTTTTACAAAATTAGGAGCAGATTCCTTGATGCTAGTCCAAAAAACCCATAAATGTTCTTGGCTAATTCCAATCTCCTGATATTACCCAAATTTGGTGTTATGCCCTCCTCTAGTGGTTCTGCATCCCCCTCAAGCTATTGCTGCAAATTTGGCCCTGTTTCCACCCTTGAATGAGTATAGAATTCTCTGCAAATTACGCCTAGAAGGTAGGAGGGAAATCCCTTCCTCAACCTTACAGAACCCAACTAGCAACAACTCCACGAAATTCTGCCCAACAAAATACTGGGCAGACCCTAGGAATGTTGAATTTGGTTCTCACCGGAGCAACAATCTCCATCTCTGAAACTCTTCGCAAAATCTCATCCAATATCAAGGGACTTTCTCCTAAATTCTATAGTTGAATTGTCCATTGAAGACCCCTCAACCAAGCAAATTTATTTCTGCCACTGCGTCCTCTTGGAAGTTCCAACTGGTTGAAGTATGGCGGGAAATTAACCACAATCTCCAACAATCGGCTCTCCAATAAGCTCTAAAATTCTCTCCTAGGGTGGCACTCTAAGTCCATCGAAGAAAGAGCTAATATTTTTGCCAGGAAATATCCTTGTGTTAAGCAGCACTGGTAGTCTTGGCTATGTAGCTTAAGAGTACGCTAAATCATAAATTCAATTTGTCAAAAGCCCCCAAAATGATGTCTCCTCCTATTTATCTTGGCTGCCCCCTTTCTCTCCTTATGGTCCCACCAATTTGACTTCCTTCTCCCTAGCTCGATTTTCCTAAAGGGTTCGAGTTCCCCTTTTTGGGTGGCCCCACATCCCACTACCAATTTAATCTTTGCTTTTCTCTAATGTTGGTGGCCTCCATCTCTCCAAAAATTAAGTGGGGACTCCCTCCACCCACTTTTCCTAAGTTTACATGCCAAAATATTTCCCAACACCCAATTTCAAAAATATAAATTCATCTAGCAAAATTAATTTAATTGGGGACATTACAATATGATACAAGGTCAATTATCAAAAAAAGGGGTGATTTGACTCAATTTGATTGGTTGTGGCCAAAGTTCATCATCAAGTTTGGTAATGTAACAATAATCTTCACCAACCTTCCCTTGAATCTTGACAAGCGTACGGTTTTTATCTACCAATACCACATCCCCAGCCTTGTATTCCTTTTTGGGCTTCCATTTCTTGTTTTTCTTGTGATTGGGCCTCTTGAGGATATGAACCTCTTAAGAAGGAAGAATAAGGGAAGGTTCCTTGATCTCATGAATCTTGTAATAAGGGATGGGTGCTAGTTTTACCACGTGAGTAGGGTACATAGGTTCTTTATAAAGAGTAATGGGAGTTCCATTAGATTGTGGAATGGTGACATATGATAAAGTCCATTTGGAGTTGACTGTGAAATTTTCAAGAGGAAAATATTTCTGCAATACTTGGTTTATTTCTCCTACTTATGAGATAAGTTATTTACAGATGCTTCAGTAAATTCTGAAATAAACAAATTTGCAGATCTTCACTATCGTTAAGAGCATAAGAATAGAAAGATAATTTATACCAATAGCACAATAGAAATAACGACATGAACACAGATGTTTTTGGACAATTGTCCCCGGAAAATCCCAATATGGGAAAACCGGTGTAGCAAATGAGGGTTTTATATTAATCTTCAGAAATGGAAAGTACATTTACATGAGTCTAATGAGCAGAGAAAAATTAGCAACCACCTAGCTGAATTTTCTAGACCTTCCAGACAATTTTCGGACCCTCGGGGTGACCTCCTTCACCCTCTGCGTCATCTAGCATGAATTCTCTACGTAGTTCCTCTTTGGACTGCGTGATTCTGTGTGGAGGGGTTCTTGCTGCTGATTAGCTCACCCTTCCCTTCACCCTCCTGAGTTTTGTTTCCCGATAACTGACTCCTCCCTCCTCCTCCTGCTTTCGCAACCCATCTTCTACAAACTCACCCACTGAAATCGATTTCCCTTGCTTCAGAATCAATTTCCTTCGGGTACTGAGAGTGTCCCCGGTTTGCTTTCCAAATGGCCCTCAAGTCTCTTCTTATAGTCTTCTTGCTAATGAATCAACGGCCAAGATTATATCTTTAATCAATGGCTCAGATTAAAAGATGACTTGATCTTCGTCTTCTAGAAGATTCACACTCTGCTCTATTAATACCCTTTAATTATTTAATTTCCCTAAGTTTATTCTTAAGCTCTGCATTAAAATAATTAATTATTTTAATAAAGTCATATTCGAGTGGAATTTCCACAAACGATTTATGGGTTCTCTGGATCACTGATGTCTAAGCCTCTCTACCAAAAAATGAGACTTAGAACACTTTTCGATGCTATAGAAATCAACACTCCCTCTTAGCGAGGAAAGTGTTAAGCAAGATACCATTGTACTTCTCTGATTCTACATCATCTGCTGCGCTGATGATGTCCTGGTTGCTGCCTTTCATCTCTGCGTAGCTACTTCCTGTACTGCTGCTCTGTCACTGCAACATCCATACTGTAGCTCCCTTTTCTTCTGAAGACCGTCCTTTCCTCTATTGGAAGGGGTTCTCGACAATCCCCATCTTCTCTCTGAAGTAAGTGAACTTGATCTTACTTAGAGCCTTTGTGAGGATATCTGCCACTTGTTCACCTGTAGGAGTGTATCACAACTATACTGCTCCCCTCTAGACATAGTCCCTGATAAAGTGACACCAAATGTCAATGTGCTTCGATCGATCATGAAACACAGGATTTTCATAGAGCTTAATGCAACTCTGATTATCGAACATAATCCCCGTCGGTTCTATCTGGTTCTTGAGTAAGTTCAAGAGAAATTTGTGGAGCCATATGGCCTCGCACGAAGCTGTGCTTGCTGCCATGTACTCTGCTTCAGCTGAGCTCAATGCTACAGACTTCTATTTCCTGCTGCACTAGGAGGTCATTCCTAATCCGAGACTGAAACAGTACCCACTGGTACTTTTCCGATCTACTATGCTTCCAGCGCAGTCTACATCTGTGAACCCACTCAACTAGATCTCATTTCCATTGGTATACTTTAGCCCATACCCGACTGTCCCTCTCAAGTATCTGAGAATATGTTTGGCTGCTGCCGAGTGAGCCCTCCTTGATTTCATCATGAACTGACTGAGGGTATTCACTGCATAATAGATGTCCGGTCTCGTGTTGACCAGATACATCAATGACCCGATGAGTTTTCTATACAATGTGGGATCAGCCTCATCATCCTCTGACGTGTCTATCTTCTTCCAGTTAGTAATCATTGGCGTGGCCATGGGTCTACAGTCTTCCATCTGAAATCTTTTCAGAATTTATGTCGTGTATCTTCCTTGTCCTAGGAAGATTTTCCCTTCCTGCTGCCAGACTTCTAAACCAAGAAAATAGTGCATCTGCCCCAGGTCCTTCATGTCGAATTATGTTGCCAGATTCTTCTTGCAGTCTTTGATGAGTTTGGACGACCCAGTCAAAAACAGGTCATCCACATACAAAACAAGAATAAGTGGCTCATCTCCTACTCTCAAGTAATATAAGTTGGGATCTGCGTCACTCTTGACGAACCCCATCTTCTGCAAGTAGCCAACAATCCGACCATACCATGCCCTGGGGGCTTGTTTTAAGCAACACAAGGCTTTGTTAAGTCTACAAACATAAGTATTATGCTTATGTGTCTCAAAGCCCTCTGGCTGCTCTATGTACACTTCTGCCTCTATCACACTGTTCAAGAACGCCGTCTTGACATCCATCTGGTGAATCTCCCATCCCATCTGCGCTGCCACAGAGATGATGGATCTGATAGAAGTGTATCGTGCTACTGGAGAAAAGGTTTCTTCATAGTTAATGCCTTCCTTCTGGGCATACCCCTTTGCTACAAATCTTGCTTTGAATTTCTCTATGCTGCCATTTGCAGCATATTTGATCGTGTAGATCCATCTGGATCCTACAACAGATCTGTCTTATGGTCTATGGACTACTTCCCAGACATCATTTGTCATGATGGAGCTATACTCCTCCACCATGGCATCTACCCATACCTGATGCTAAGCTGCTTTCCGAAAGGTAGATGGCTCTCCAACCTGAGCTACCAGCGACCGATATCTGTCAAATTGTTTCCTTATCCTCTTCCCTTCTCTAGGTGCTCCAACAAATCCTTCTACATCTCTAAGAATCTGTTGGAGTTCTCTGCCCGGTCTCCCATCAGTAGTGGGCGGTCTCACCTGTTCTTCCTCCTGTTCTTCGTCGGAGGAGCTTCCCTCAGGAAATTTGTGCCTTGGAGAGGCATTGGATTTCTCCTCCATAGGTCGTTGAGGCTGTAATAGTGGATCTTCCTCGATCTTCATATTTGTGGCCATCTCTCGAGATTTCCTAAAGGCTTTCTCCTGTGGGAATTTTACATCCCTTCTTACCACGACTTTCCTGCTCTCTGGAATATAGACATGGTATGCCTTTGCGTTCTCACTATAGCCCATCAGAAAACCCTTTTCTATAGTTTGATCCACCTTCTTCCTCTTTTCCTCTGGAATGTGGCAGTATGCTATGCTGCCGAATATCCTAATGTGGCACACTTCTGGCTTGCTGCCTGTGAACACACTTTCAGGAGTAACCTTCCCCAAAGCTCTATTGGGAACTCTATTCTGAATATAAACTGCTATGTTGCAGGCCTCTGCCCATAAGAATTTGGGCATCTCTTGGTCTTACAACATTGCCCTTGCAGCTTCTATTATGGTCCAATTCTTCCATTCTGCAACTCCATTTTGTTATGGATTGTAAGGAGTTGTCCACTCTCTCTTGAGCCTTCCTGTGCACAAAAACTGGAGAAGTCTTTATCGATATATTCTCCACCATTATCTGACCTCAACTTCTTGATCTTCTTCCCTATAGAGTTCTCCACCAATGCTTTGAAATCTTTAAACCGATTAAAGACTTCATCTTTGGTCTTCAGAAAATAGATCCAAGTTTCCCTGGAATAATCATCAATGAAGGTGGCAAAATACTTTGCCCCACTGAGCGCTGTTGTGGACATCGGACCACAAATGTCAGAGTGTATTAACTCTAATACACCTTTGGCTCTGTTGCTGCTTCTTGGAAATGTTGCCTTAGCGTACTTCCCTAGTACGCATCCCCTGCAAACTTCGTCTTTCTTTGTGCTGAGTTCAGGAGCCCCTATGACAGTATTTTTGAGAATCCCCAAGGCTCCATGATGTAGATGCCCCATCCTCCCGTGCCATAACTCATTCAGATCTTTGTCATCTGTACTGCCGGTCAGGGCCACCGGAGATTCAAGCTAGAGCTTATACAACTTGTGACTTCTTACTCCAATTTGTGCCTTTTTGCTCGAGTTAGGGTTTTTGACATACACCTTATCTTGAATAAAGTATATGTCATAACCCTTGTTCTGAAGTTGAGACACCGAGAGTAAATTCATCCCCAACCCTGGTACATGCAGAACATTCGTGGCTCGAATATTGTTTCCATCCTTTGTCTGAAATGTTACAGTACCTCTCCCGATGGGGGTACATTTTGCCTTATTTCCCATAGTTATCTGGAAATTCATATGTT
Source organism: Pinus albicaulis (assembly GCA_034641835.2). Lineage (NCBI taxonomy): Eukaryota > Viridiplantae > Streptophyta > Pinopsida > Pinales > Pinaceae > Pinus > Pinus albicaulis. Next base: position 256,906,065 of record CM076579.1, read on the forward strand.
CTTCTTCGTAGCTCGAAAAAAATTCTCGAATCCCCCTCACGTGAGCAGATGCTCCACTGTCAATATACCAAACACTTGGAGAAGATGTGCTCGACATATAAGCAAGATCCTCCTCTAGTCTGGATGCCAGCACTTTCATTTCATGTTCCCTCTGCATTTCTGCATGCTCTGGAGGACTGCATGAGTCCCTTTGACTGCGTGAACCCTTCCTTTGGTTCATAGCAGATCCTCCCTTCCTGTTTTTAGCCCTTTGCTCTGATACCATGTGAAAATTTCAAGAGGAAAATATTTCTGCAATACTTGGTTTATTTCTCCTACTTATGAGATAAATTATTTACAGATGCTTTAGTAAATTTTGAAATAAACACATTTGCAGATCTTCACTATCGTTAAGAGCATAAGAACAGAAAGATAATTTACACCAATAGCACAATAGAAATAACCACATGAACACAAATGTTTTTGGACAATTGTCCCCGGAAAAACCCAATGTGGGAAAACCGGTGCAGCAGATGAGGGTTTTATATGAATTTTCAAAAATGGAAAGTACATTTACAGGAGTCTGATGAGCAGAGAAAAATTAGCAACCACCTCGTTGAATTTTCTAGACCTTCCAGACAATTTTCGGACCCTCGAGGTGACCTCCTTCACCCTCTGTGTCATCCAGCATGAATGCTCTGCGCAGTCCCTCTCTGGACTGCGTGATTTTGCGTGGAGGGGTTCTTGTTGCTGATCAGCTCACCCTTCCCTTCACCCTCCTGAGTTCTATTTCTCGATAACTGACTCCTCCCTCCTCCTTCTGCTTCTGCAACCCAACCTCTACAAACTCCCCCACTGAAATCGATTTCCCTTGCTTCGGAATCGATTTCCTTCGAGTACTGAGAATGTCCCCACCTTGATTTCCAAATGGCCCTCAAGTCTCTTCTTATAGTATTCTCGTTGATGAATCAACGGCCAGGAATATATCTTTAATCAATGGCTCAGAGTAAAAGATGATTTGATCTTCGTCTTCTAGAAGATTCACACTCTGCTTTATTAATACCCTTTAATTATTTAATTTCCCTAAGTTTATACTTAGTGTGTGCATTAAAATAATTTATTCTTTTAATAAAGTCATTTCCGAGTAGAATTTCCACAAACGATTTTTGGGTTCTCTGGATAACTGATGTCTAAGCCTCTCTACCAAAAATGTGACTTGGAACACTTTCCGATGCTATAGAAATCAGCATTGACCATCCACAATAGCACCCCATTTTCTAGACAAAAGCATTCCCCATACATCGAGAGTATCTATGACCACGACATCCATGAGCAGTGATATATCGAGGTTCATAGCTAAGGAAACCTTTATATCCTTTATGAATCCTTCTACTTCGATAGGTTGGAAATTGAGACCATAGACCACCTTATATTTTTGGGTAATATTAATATTTAGTTGCTTCATGACTTTTAATGGCATGATATTTGTGGAATCCCTTAAATCCAACATATAATTATGTAAGAGGAGGTCATTGATAGCTAAGGTGAGGAATAGTGGTTCATGTCCTGAGTTTGAATTGGAAAGGTGAGTGTTTTGTAATGTTATTGGTGTGTCATTTAAGGCTTTCTTGGCTTGTTATCGTTGTCATGGGAGTTTCCCAATCTCTTTTAAGGGAACTTGTACAGTCATTTTTCCTATAGCATCATCTAGGTCAATATCAAGTTCAATCTCCTTACGCTTGGACTTGTTTTTGTGAAATTTTCAAGACTTAAAATTATTACTGCAATGATTGGTTTATTTCTCTTACTTATGTGATAAGTTATTTACAGATGCCTCAGTAAAGTCTGAAATAATTACATTTGCAGATCTGCACTCTAATCAAAAGAATAAGAATAGAAAATTATACAAGTAGCACAATAGAAACAACCATATGAACACAGTTAATTTTGGACAATTGTCCTCGGAAAAACCCAATGTGGGAAAACCGGTGTAACAGATGAGGGTTTTGTATTTATCTTCGGAAATTGAAAGTACATTTACAAGAGTCCTGATGAGCAGAGTAAAATTAGCATACACTTGGCTGAATTTTCTGGAACCTTTAGAAGAATTCCAGAACCTCGGGGTGACCTCCTTCACCCTCTGCGTCATCCATCATGAGAGCTCTGCGCAGTCTCTCCCTGGACTGTGTAACTTTGCATGGAGGGGTTCTTGATGCCGATCAGCTCACCCTTCCCTTCATCCCTCTCCTTTTGCTTCTCCGATAACTGACTCCTCCCTCCTGTTTTTGCTTCTGCAAACTCACCCACTGAAATCGAGTTCTCTTGCTTCAGAATCGATTTCCTTCGGGTACTGAGAATGTCCCCGGCTTGATTTCCAAATGACCCTCAAGCCCCTCCTTATAGTCTTCTCACTGATGAATCAACGACCAAGATTATATCTTTAATCAATGGCTCAGATTAAAAGATGACTTGATCTTCGTTTTCTAGAAGATTCAGACCCTACTTTATTAATTCCCTTTAATTATTTAATTTCCCTAAGCTTAGACTTAGGGTCTGCATTAAAAATAATTAATTATTTTAATAAAGCCATATCCGAGTGGAATTTCCACAAACGATTTCTGAGTTCTCTGGATAACTGTTGTCCAAGTCTCTCCACGAAAAATGAGACTTAGAACACTTCTTGATGTTATAAAAATCAACACTCCTTCTTAGTGAGGAAAGCGTTCAAGCAAAATACCTTTGCACTGCTCTGACTCTATAACATCAACTGTGCTGATGTTGTCCTGGCTGCTGCCCCTCATCTTTGCGTTGCTGCCTTCTGTACTGCTGGCTGTGACACTGCCTCATTCGTATTGCAGCTCCCTCTGTTTCTGAAGACCACCCTTCACTCTAATCGAAAGGGTTCTCGACCATCCCCATCTCCTCTCTGAAGTAAGTGAACTTAATGTTACTTAGAGCCTTTGTGATGATATCTGCCACTTGTTCCCCTGTAGGAGTGTATCGCAACTGTATTGCTCCCCTTTGGACATAGTCCCTGATGAAGTGGCACCGAATGTCAATGTGTTTCGACCGATCATGAAACACAGGATATTCAGAGAGATTAATGCAACTCTGATTATCACACATAATCTTGGTCGGTTCTATCCTCTTCTTGAGCAGGTTCAAGAGTAACTTGCAGAGCCATATGGCCTTGCATGAAGCTGTGCTTGCTGCCATGTACTCTGCCTTAGCTGAACTTAGTGCTACGGACTTTTGTTTCCTGCTGCACCAGGAGGTCATTCCCAATCCACTGCGCTTCCAACCCAATCTGCATCTGTGAACTCACTCAACTGGACCTCATTGCCCTTGGTGTACTTCAACCCACACTCGACTGTCCCCTTTAGATATCTGAGAACATGCGTGGCTGTTGCCTGTTAGCTCCCTATAATTTGCAAGATTGGCAAAGTCAAACTGCAGAGAGAACACTATTTCAACCACTTTGGGATTCTAGGATCTAGCCCTCCTGAATCCGGAGAGGGATCTCTCCATTAAAGTGCAAAGATTGATTTATCTTTTAAGGTTTATGGGTAATGATATTAGGCTAGTTATGAAGACCGAGGATTTTGTTTTGTTTTGGATGGTTGAGCATGATTTTTAGTTGAGTGGAAAGTCCTAAATGGAAAGAGTTTCAAAGATGTGAAGTTGCAAGTAATCAAAACAAGCTTCGGCTCAAAAGATAGATATAACGCTAGTTTTTAGTCCATTGGGCTATGGAGTCATAGTAGGGTTTAATTGAAACAACAAGGTTCAAGAGTGGTCCATGGGGCAAGTCATTTATGTCTAAGGATCTCTTTAAAGTTGATTTTATGGAATGAAATGATACAACAAGAAAGGGGAATTTAAACAAATGAAGAACAAAGAGCAGCCTAAGATCAAGTAAGTACTTTGAAACTATCCTGCTTTCGGCATACACTTAAGAAAGACATAAAGGTAATCTAAGATCTGGTAAGTACTTTGAAACTAACCAGCTTTTGATGCACTTTCAATAGAAAACATTTTAAACACAAAGGGAAACTTTAAAAGCAATTGTTGGAGAAGAAACTAGAGGACAGGGCTCACCATAGACTTCCCTAGCTCTGCTTTACTTAGTGAACTTTCAAGACAAACACATAAGATAACAAGGAATAGTCTAAGATCAGGTAAGGACTTTGAACCTAGCCTGCTTTCAACACATTCTTAGGGAAAATTTCAGATAGTTTTTGGGGATAAAACTAAAGGACAAGGCTCACCATCACTTCCTTAGTTCATCTCTACTTAACATAAACTGAAATTAACTTTCAAGAACAACATTTAGCTTAGACAGTAGGACGAGGGAACGCCAGCATTCCTAACTGCTTTAACTGAATTAAATCATTCCTAAACAACACAATTTGGAAGAAAACATGTAGATAAAGCTTATCAGTCAGAGAAGGGTACTGTAAACAGTAAATCCTAACTCTATGCTTGCTGTTCTTTATCAGAGAAGATGGACAGAGTGAAAACAGAAATAAAATAACAATTTACAATAAGAAAAACATCACCGTTGACATAGATCAGGATCCCATAAATCAGTTTGTATTGATGCTTCAAACCAGTTACAATCTTCAAGTCCAGTGTTTCAGTTCAGCAATCGTCTTCACTTCTCAGCCTAACTTATTAGATCACAAATAGAGCTTCAAGAGCCTTTGAACACTATTTACAAGTAGAAGTTTCGAGCACAAGTATATTTCAAAGTTCAGTAACCAACGTTTACTATGAACTCCTCAATAAGATTTTATAGAAGGATGAGGAGGTCGAAAGAGAAAAGATCTAAGGGTTCAATTAATACAGATTAATACTTCTCGGCCTTTGAGGGGCTCGATGCAGAGTTTTACAGATATATCCTCTGTATTTATTGTTTTTATATTAAGAATTAAGCCTGGTGGGGAGCTTTTGTTGACTTTAAGACTCTGTGTCATCTTTTGCAATAACTCTGTTTGGCTTGGAATAATTGTTCGGCTGTATTGAGGAAAATATCCTCTGTTCTGGTCATTACTTGGCCTTTGTTTGAATGCTTTGAGGCTACAGGTGGCAATCTGGTAGCTGAGAGGAATCAATTAGCCTCTGATATGGCGGTGGAGACATCTCTGTGTGATAGATATTTTTGATTTTTTGTTTAAACACTGTTAATTTGTTTTGATTCTGTGTATTAGGCTTAATCAGGCCTAAACTCTGTCTTTTGCTCTTTAACTGTGTTTAATTTTAGTGGATTAGGCTTTTGATTATGGATCTTAGTCGTAATCCACTGAATCTGTGATTCATCCTTCAATTCTTCAGTTCTGCTGTAGTCAGGTCTTCGACACTGATACTCTCTGTTTTCTTCATGTTTCACTGTGTCTTGTTGATGTGCAGGTGCCACAGAGGCCTCATATGGCATCAGTGCTCATGATGCACTAACGAAACGTGATGTTAAACCCTGTGGAATGATTCTTCTTTATGCACAAAAGCGTGGGGGATCGTCATCCCCGGCCTTAGGTTTTCCTTTAATATAATGGAAAAACCATTTAAAACCTGCAAAATACACGAAAACGTTACAAAATCCTACGTATTGGGGAAAATTGCTTTGGAGGTCGTGGTTAGGAGCATGGCCGTTGGATGACAGCATCCAACGGCGAAGATTGCGCGTTGAGGGTTAAAAGGAGAGTGGTTGAAAGAATGGTGCAGATGATTAAGTCCGGGCCGTAGATCTGTTTTGATCGACGATCTAGATCAATCGGGGAAATATAATGTGAAAGGGTCACATTACTATGTAATGGCGGAAAATGTGAAGAAATACAAAGGGAAAGGGGAAAAATCCCTTGGTGGAAGAAATCTGTGTTAAAATGGAAATTGGGGTTTCTGAACGTTCGTAGAGTGTCGGATCATATTGGACCCCGAGATCAATAACGGAGATTGCTCGTTGAAATCCTTTGGTGAAGGCGGAGGGCGATAGTGTAATGGAAGATTAGATCTGAGCCATTGATCTGCAGAGATCAACGGCGAGGAGCGCATGCGATAAAACATAACACAAAATGAGGAAGGCGGTTTCGAGAGGGAAAACCGCAGGTTTCGCGTGGCCAAAAGAGTGATAGGCGGTATTTCTTTTTCAAATGCGATATGCGTTCTCGCCCGACACGTGGCATTGGAAAATAGCTTATATCGCATAATTTTTCGGGATTAACGGTCGCGCTTAAAGTTACGCGATATGGAATGTCAGTCGTTAGATCTGGGCCTCAGATCGAACGGTGGGGAGTGAGTGCGATATTGATAAGATGCATTGGTGGAATGAGGTGGGGGCAGAGAAAGGCGGTTTTAATCTGTGCCGTTAGATCTAAGATTGGACGGCTGAGATCAAATCTAAAGGGAGGCAGGACCCACAGGGGTTGGGCCTGTCGGAGTTAATATGGGGCGTTGGATGTGCAGGATCAACGACAGAGATTGTATCTGGGGATAAATGGAAAAAATAAACGAGGCGGAGAAAGGGTGAATAAGGGTTGTTGATCTGCAGAGATCAACAGCGAAGATTTGGCCAAAAACATTATGAAGCGGGGCGCATGAATTTAACCAAAGTCGAGAGGAAAGATTTGGACCGTCTGATCTGGACACGTGGACGGCCCAGATGCAATCGGAGCTTCGCGATTGGCAAGGGCAAAGGTGAAATGGGCGCTGGTGCGATTGACTGTGGACCGTCGATCTGCAGATCAGATCGATGATGGAGGATGGATCGGAAGGTGGCCAATCAGAGGAGGCAAATAAAATATTAAACTGTGCCAATTGGAAATCTCCAATGTGATATAGCATTGGCCATTGATTGGTCCAATGATCAACGGTGGAGAAGAGCTCCGACCAATGAATGGCGGGCTTAGTTATAATATTTAAAAAAAGGTGGAATTTTATTAAATACAAAGGTTTAATGGCTTTGGGGAGGAGTTATATATGGGGTTGGCGCTTGACTGCGGGACCGCTGGTTTATATGGAAAGCAAAGGGCCCGGGGCTTATATATATAAGGGCCAATCGGCATCGGAAGCAAGGTGAGGGTCTTTCAATCTACCCATTTGGAAAATCTCCAATGCGAGATCGCGCGGATCATTGATCGGGTTTTAAGATCAACGGTGTTTATTAATAAAAAAGATTGCACTAGCGTGTTTAGTTAAAAACTTAGGAAAAATGGGTTTTATGAATATACAAAGAGCAAACGTGATCGGGAAGGTTTATTTATAAGTTTTAAGCGCCCAATTGCGGGCCCAGGGTTATGCGAATGAGACAAGGGATCAGGGGTTAAAAACCAAGGGGCTCATCGGATCAGAGGTCTCATAAAAGTAAAAGACTTGCGCTCTCCAATTTGTTCCGATCCATTAAGTGCTCGAAACTATTAGCGCTTGGTTCTAGCGCTAGGGCACATGTGGGGAAGTGGTTTAGGATAGCCCAAAGGGGCTTAAGCCTTAACACAAAAAATGTATTTTTTATGAAATTTTCAATGTTTTTTTATGGATTTGGGGGTTTCGGCAAGGTTCAAAAGTGAGTTTTAAACCTTGTAAAAAGGGATTTTATGAAGGGGAAGGAGGAATACATGAAAAATAGAAGAATTTCATGGGGGAAAAGGGAATAAAATGAAGGTTAGTTTTGAGTGGAGGGAGGGGAAAAATGGAGTTTTGCAGTAGTCTTTTCTTCATGGAAAACAACAGAATTTTAGCATTTTGAAAGGGAAACAACAGTGAAGGTTTAAACAGAGGGCATGATGTCTTCATGAGTCTTCAAGAGAACATTTTTAGCACTAAAACTTGTTTCTTGAAGGCTCAAAAAATGATTTAGCCACCTTTTGATATAACAAATTTTATAGGTGGCTAACACTGCCTAGTGAGCCCTCCTTGGTTCCACCATGAACTAACTTAGGGTATTTACTGCATAACAAATGTCTGGTCTAGTATTAATTAGATACATCAATGATCCATGAGCTACCTATACAAGGTGGGATCAACCTCACATCTTCCGTTGTGTCTATCTTCTTCTAGTTAGTAATCATTGGCGTGGCCATGGGTCTACAGTCTTCAATCTGAAATTTTTTCAGGATTTCTGTCGTGTATCTTCTTTGCCCCAGGAAGATTTCCCCTTTCTGAGAGTAAATTCATCCCCAACCCTGGTATATGCAGAACCATGGTTGCTTGGGAGCGGGAGCACCATTTTCAAAAGCTCCCAATCCGGAGCATTTCGGGGATCGTTTTTTTCTAAATATATATATATGTATTTTATTTTTTATATTTTGATGCATATATGTCAACAAAAGCATGTAGAATGATGAATTAGACATAAAAAACATAAAAACATAGATTGAATCATATAACAACAATCATCTAGAAGTTATAATCTTCATCAACCATGCCCACAAGTTGGAAACATGCAACATATTGACTTGTGAATCTCGCGAATCATCAATCTGAAGGTTTCAAGCTTTCAAAATTCAATATATAACATATATCATCATTGATATATAACATTTATCTTCATTGATTTCAAATTTCAATATATAACATTTATCATCATTGATATATATCATAATTTATTTATCATCATTGATTCATTGATTTGAAAATTCAATATATAACATTTATCATCATTGATTCATTCATTTCAAATTTCAATATATAACATTTATCATCATTGATTCATTGATCACCATATAATTTTCATGAAGCATCATATTCATAATTCATAATGACTTATAAACTTATAAATGCCAACTTCAAAGTTTCACCTTTCAAATTCAAACTTCAAACTTAAATTGTCATTAAATATGAAAGAGTCAAGTTTCAATTGTTCAAGAGTTATAAAAGATAGAAACTACTAGAAAATAGAAAAGACTAGTAAACAACAAATCTGTTTTATCTATTGGCGGCCCCTTGCCACGCCCACGAGAAATGTCTAATTTGTGAGAACCACGAGGCAATGTTGGTCTTCTAGTACTCTCAGGAGTACCACGTCCAAGACCATGACTAGAAGGCGGAGGGCAACGTGAGGATGTAGGTGGAGGCTGAATCTGCAACGGAACAATAGTTGGATATCGAGCACTGGCACTGGCACCCACACTGCTACTGGATGGTGGTGGGACTGGCCCTGTGTGTGGCGGTGCTATTGATGCTTCATCACATCCCTCAAAAGTTCTGCTTCCAATTCTTCTATATGTATAGTGTTGTCCTCCAAATTATCATCCTCTGCGTTGTTGTCCCAGACTTTATATGATTGATCGTCATATGCCTGATCACAGTAATGACTCAATAACCTCAAGTTGTAATGTAGATAAACTAAGCTTTCAGATCGGTTTTCATTCAGCCTATTTCTTCTCACATTATGTATGAAGCTGTAGGTGCTCCATCACCTCTCTGCAGAAGAAGTATTCACAACTTGTGAGAGAACATTTTTTGCCAACTTTGGCAAAAGTCCCATGCCGCCATATGCTTCCCACCATGTGAGAGCATCAAATCTATCTCTGTCTTCCATTGCATGGAAAGAACCAAAGTTATCAGTGCAACTAAAGTATCTGCCTAATTCAATACGCAATTTTGCACACTCCTCCCTGCTGGGGATCAACTTGTCTAATGCCTTCATGTACCCATCTTGTACCTCTGGATCTGTGTGAGGTTTGATCCTAACTCCACCTCCAGGTGCAGCTTGGCCCAATCAAGATGGAGAGTAGTATTTTGGCATAAGGATATATGCCAAGGCATGTAGTGGAACATTGAGTTTATTCCACCGTGCACACACACAGTCATGAATCATTGCATACAAGTTGGGATCATTATCCTTAACAACATCTTTTATTTGGCCCAACATGCTATCCATCTGCTATAAACCTCCCCAATCACTGGTTTATCTGTATTTGAAAAATGAATCATGTGATAAATGGGCTTGGTGAAATTCAAAATTTCCCTCACACGTGCCCAAAACAAAGGGTCAAGGGCAGTCTCCTCCACATGTTCAAAACCTTGCCTGTCAACTATTGTCGCTGCCCTGTCCTTTAATACCTGCTAGTGTGGGCTTGATACCATTGCAGCCAATGACTCTCTTACCTTCAAAAGGTGCCTGAAGGTGAGGTAATAGCTAACAAATCTAGTCTTTGCTATCTTCAACAACTCCAATTTGGAGTGAGTACAGAAAATCCCATGGGTATTGCTATGATTTGTAATAAATCTTATCATTTTTTTACCTCTCTTGTAAAAATCACCAAGCCATTTGAATTGAGGTTGTTTGTATTTAATGATATCATGTATCAAAAGGTTCATTGTGTGAACCAAACACCCAGACCAAAATATGTTGGGGTATTTATCTTCAATAATTGCTCCTGCTGCCTTAGAGTTGGCAGCATTATCAGTGATGACTTGGATGACATTGTATGGCCCAGTATTTTCAATTATTTCAAGTAATAGTTCTACAATGTTAATGCCGGTCTTGAATTTGTCTGAATAATCATATGCTGAAAGGAATATTGCACCACTAACCGACACAGCCAGAACACTTATCAATGGCTTTCCTTTTACATTGGTCCATCCATCAGATACAATGGGCACCCCATGCTCATTCCAAGAATTTGTCATTCTAGCCAAAGAATTGTTTATTTTAGCTCTTTCATGATCAAGTCCCATGGTTCTGGCCTTGTCATACCCAGGGCTCCTGTATCCTTTGGGGGCATCATTAATGGCAGAAACCATTTCATGCCAATAAGGTGAGCAAAGAACATTGAATGGCACCCCACATGCATATAGAAACCGGAAATTTTTTGAATCCACATCATTCCTACACCCTTCGTCAAGGAAATCGGATATGGTTCTATGCCTTAAGGAGATGTTTGGTCCAGGTGTGCCTCCATATCCACTGCCATGGGTGGAAGTTGATGGACTTCTTTGTCCATGATGTGATGGACCTGATGGTGTATAAGAATCAATGAAACCCCTAGATCTTTTAGATCTCTGTAGGGCAACCTCCTCTTCCTTTCTATATTTCTCTCTCTCTGTTGCTAGCACACTTACACAAATTTTGATTCCTAGATTTTTGTCTCCATCCCCTGGCATTTTCCCACAAAGGTGCCTTCTGGCACGGGTGTATGAACTTGTGTATTATTTATTGCAATGGGGGCAAAGAAATTTAGTGGTTCCACCACCTTTCCCTCGTTCCTGCCTCTGAACATATTTCCACAAAGGTGTTTGACTTTGGTCTTGTCTAGTTGGGGTCTTTGTTGCCTCATGTTCTCCAATCTCCCCTTCCTCCTCAGCATATTCCTCCTCCTCTTCAGGATTTTCATCAAATCCACTATAACCCACTTCTTCATCCTCCTCTTCTCTAATGGGCCTCTTTCTTCTACTCTCCAACACCATTATTACAAAGAAAGGAACCAACGTGTAGAAAATCCTTAGCCATATAGCCATGATGTTTCAAGTTTCAAGTTTCTAGCCTGCAAAAAAAATGGAGGAATGCCAAATGGGAATAGGAAATGTAACATAGGAAAAAAACAATTCAATTTTTCACTTTTCAACACACTAAAATGTAACATTGAGGAAAAAAATCAAGTTTTCATTTTTGAACAACTTAAAAATGATTCCTAGAAAATAAAAAATCTAGATTAGAAGACCTACCTCTTTTTTGCAATCCTCCTGTTGCTCTCTTGCAACTTGCTCCTTATTCCTTTGCTCTCTCCTTGGCACTTCCGCTTTCCAAACTCTCAAGCTCTCTTGCTCTCCAAATCTCAAGCTTTTGCTCTCACTCTCAAACTAAAACAATAAAAACCAAATGAGGAGGGTGGGCTTTTATTTACCCAACCCACCCCCCCTCCCTCCCAAAAATAATCGAAATTTGACTTCCAATTTATTTTTTTACCCGTCAGGGAGTGTTCGGGAGCGAACGCTCCCCGACCGCTCTCTGCATTAAAAAAACGCTCTCGAATCGTTTTTTAGTGAGGGAAGCGCTCAGGGAGCATTTTCTCCCGAGCGCTCCCTTAAACGCTCTCGAAAAAACAGGGAGCGTTTTTTCAGGCTCGAAAGCACGCTCTCGAAAACGATTCCCTTAGGAAGCGTTTTCGGGAGCACACTCTCGAGCGCTCCCAAAGAGCTCTCGAATGGAGCATATTTTGGGAGCGGGATCGAGGGGGGGGGGGGGAGAAGCTTCCCCGCAACCTTGTGCAGAACATTTGTGGCTCGAATCTTGTTGCCATCTTATGTCTGAAATGTTATGTTACCTCTTCCAATGGGGGTACATTTTTCCTTGTTTCCCATAGTTATCTGGAAATTCATATGTTCTTCTTGGTAGCTCGAAAAACATTCTCGAACCCCCCTCACGTGAGCAGATGCTCCACTGTCAATATACCAAACACTTGGAGAAGATGTGCTCGACATACAAGCAAGATCCTCCTGTAGTCTGGATGCCAACACTTTCATGTCGTGTTCCCTCTGCATTTCTGCATGCTCTGGAGGATTGTGTGAGTCCCTTTGACTGCATGAACCCTTCTGGATGACGGATCTCTGGTCCATGGTAGATCCTCCCTTTTTGTCTTTAGCCTTTTGCTCTGATACCATGTGAAATATTCAAGACTGAAAATTATTACTACAATGATTTCTTTATTTCTCTTACTTATGTGATAAGTTATTTACAGATGCTTCAGTAAATTCTAAAATAAACACATTTGCAGATCTTCACTCTAATCAAAAGCATAAGAACAGAAAATTATACAGGTAGCACAATAGAAACAACCATATGAACACAGTTATTTTTGGATAATTGTCCCCGGAAAAACCAAATGTGGGAAAAGCAGTGCAACAGATGAGGGTTTTGTATTTATCTTCACAAATGGAAAGTACATTTACAAGAGTATTGATGAGAAGAGTAAAATTACACTTGGCTGAATTTTCTGGAACCTTCAAAAGAATTTCAGACCCTCGGGGTGACCTCCTTCACTCTTCGCGTCATCCAGCATGAGAGCTTTGCGCGGTCTCTCCCTGGACTGCATAACTTTGCGTGGAGGGGTTCTTGCTGCCGATCAGCTCACCCTTCTCTTCATCCTCTTCTTTCTGCTTCTCTGATAACTGACTCCTCCCTCCTCCTTCTGCTTCTGCAAACTCGCCTCTACAAACTCACCCACTGAAATTGAATTCTCTTGCTTCAGAATCGATTTCCTTCGGGTACTGAGAATTTCCCTGGCTTGATTTACATATTACCCTTGAGCCCCTTCTTATAGTATTCTCGTTGATGAATCAGCGACCAAGATTATATCGTTAATCAATGGCTTAGATTAAAAAATGACTTGATCTTCGTTTTCTAGAAGATTCAAACTCTGCTTTATTAATACACTTTAATTATTTAATTTGCCTAAGTTTAGACTTAGGGTCTACATTAAAAATAATTAATTATTTTAATAAATCCACATCCGAGTGGAATTTCCACAAACGATTTCTAGGTTCTCTGGATAATTGTTGTCCAAGTCTCTCCACCAAAAATGAGACTTGGAACACTTCCCGATGCTATAAAATCAACAGCTTTGGGCTCTGCCTTTGGTGGATTCCCTTTAGAATTTTCTTTCTAGGGAGATCTTTCCTAGGGGGCTCTTTAGGAGGAGGTTCTTTAGGAAGGGACTGCTTAGGAGGTGACTCTTTCTTGTTGAGTTCCTTTGAGATTATGGAAGGGTTTTTATCATTCTTTCGTGAATATTGAATCCCTTTAAATATCCCAACTATCATCAACACTAGGGATTGGCTCATCCTTATCTTCTTTGATCGCTACTTCACTAATGGGAGGATGAGTGTATGCGTTAACTAACAAAATTTTGAATGCATGGGAATCTGCAATATTAACTTGCCCAAAGACACTAGCTAAGGATTGTCACTCAAATTCAATGGCCCAAAGACACTAGCCAAAGGCCTTTAACTTCATGGGACCTTGGGTTGGTCTTGATTTTCGTTGGTGCTAGAATTTGTTGCCATCTTCAGGGTGAGATTACCAACCTCTTCAAATTCAGGGAGAAGGCTAGTTCTAATAGGTGATGGATTTCGTTCTGTTAGAGAATCAGAAAGGCAGATATATCCTCTTGTTATTGATTATTTATTTGTGATCTTCTTTAGTTCTTTTTATGTTCTTATCTTTCTTCTTATTAGTTCATCAAGCATATATCAAAGCAAATACACAAAGATCAAGGACATTAGATGTAGGTCAACAGCCAGGGCAAAACCCAACTCTTGGGGAAAACCCAGTCAGTGATTCTTCCTGCAATAGTGATCCTTGAGACTCTAGACCTCGACTTGGACTTCCTCCAGACCAAGTCAGCCTTCCTTGTGATCCTTCCTGAATCTAGTAGTAGTAGCAGCATTATGATATAGTTTCTCTGACCTAGAACTTCGAGCTTACTTCTTGATGTTGATTTTTGTAGCATTAGAAAGTGATCTAAGTCTCAGATTTGGTGAGGAGGCTTGGACACCAGTATTCCAAAAAACCAAGAAACCGTTTGTGGAAATTCCACTCAGTTCATGTTTTTATTAAAATAATTAATTATTTTAATGGGTGGCCTAAGTCTAAACTTAGGGAAATTAAATAATTAATGGGTATTAATAAAACAGAGTGTGAATCTTATAAAGAACGAAGATCAAGTCAAGATTTAATCTTAGCCATTGATTATACTTCTAATCTGGGTCGTTGATTTATCAATGAGAATATTATAAAGGAAGGCTTGAGGGCCGTTTGGAAAGTAAGCTGAGCATACAATCAGTAACACGAGAGAAGTCGATTCTTCAGAATTTAGAATTTGATTTCAGAGGGAGAGTTGCAGGGTGGAAGAAGCAGAGGGTTTCAACAGTAGACATAGCTCGAGGAAGAAGGACGCAGAAGGGCAGAGGGGCAGCACAGAGGGACAACACAATAGTGATGCAGTCTCACTCAATCTCTGTGCAGGGAATCACGCAAAGATGACGCAGTGAAGGCTAGTGAGCCTCTCAGGTGTCAGAAATTCTCCAGAGGTCGGGAGAAAATTATCTCAGGTGCTTTCTTGGAATTTTCTTAGTCATTCTTCTAGTCATTCCTTGTAAAGAAATTGTTGTTGAAGATTAATGTATAAACCCTCATCTGTTGCACCGGTTTTCCCACATTGGGTTTCCAGGGACAATTGTCGAAAAATAACTGTGTCGATGTGATTGATTCTTGTGCTTGTATTTCACTGTTCTTTTCTCTATATGTACTTGTGTGATAACTGCAGTAGAATTTATTTCGAAATTTACTAAAGGGTTTATTGTAAATAACTTATTGTGAAAAACAAGTAGGAGAAATAAATCTGTAACTGCAGCAGAATTTCAGATTTGAAATTTTCACATGGTATCAGAGCTGAAATCGGGTAACAAGATTAGAGATTCTCCAATGGAACAAAGTCTTGATGTTGCTGGAGCAGCAACTCGAAACGGTTCACGCAGTTCTCTGAAGAAAGAGAAAAGCATGGAAGAAAGGTTGGATCACGACATCTCTATATTGGCTTCCAGATTGGAAGAAGAGTTCGCATGCTTGTGAAGCTCTGCTTCCTTAGAGGTTTGGTATATTGATAGTGGTGCTTTTGTACATATGACGGGAATACGAGAATGTTTCTCGAGCTACCAAAAAGAACATATGAACTTCAAGATCACCATGGGAAATAAGGGGAAATGTGCCCCTATTGGAAGAGGTACCGTAGTTTTTCAAGCTGAAGAAGGGAATAGGCTTAGGGCTACCATTGTGATGCATGTGTCTGGTTTGGGGATGAACTTACTCTGTGTGTCTCAGTTGCAAAACAAGGGCTATGATGTATACTTCATCGGAAAGAAAGTATATGTCAAACACCCAACTGGGAAGAAGAAGGCACAAATTGGAGGCAGGAGTAACAAATTGTATAAGTTATAGCTCGAATCTCCAATGGTATTAATAGGCAGCAGTGGTGAAAAGGATCTGAATGAGATATGGCACAGAAGAATGGGTCACTTACACCATGGGGCTCTAAGAATTCTCAAAGAGACCGTCACAGGAGTTCCAGAATTGAGCACCAAGCAAGATGATGTTTGCAGAGAATGCGTACTAGGTAAGTACGCCAAGGGAGCTTACCCCAAGAGCAAGAATAGAGTTAAGAGTGTGTTGGGACTAACACACTCAGACATCTGCGGACCAATGTCCACCAGAGCTCTTAGTGGTGCTGAATACTTCGACACCTTCATTGATGACCATTCCAGGAAAACTTGGATCTACTTTCTAAAGACGAAGGATGAGGTATTTGATCGATTCAAAGAATTGAAAGCTCTGGTTGAGAATCTGACAGGGAAGAGGATAAAGATATTGCGTTCAGATGATGGTGGAGAATATATTGATAAAAAATTCACAGATTTTTGCGCAAGGGAAGACATCAAAAGAGAGTGGACCGGTTCATATAATTCGGAGCATAATGGAGTTGCAGAAAGGAAGAATAGAACTATTGTTGAAGCAGCGAGGGCGATGTTATATGATCAAGATATGCCCAAATTTCTATGGGTGGAAGCATGCAGTACAACTGTGTATGTATAGAACAGGATTCCTCACAGGGCACTAGGTAAGATTACACTAGAGAGTGTCTTCACTGGCAGGTAGCCAAAAGTGAGCCATTTCAGGATTTTTGGTAGTTTGGCATACTGCCATATACCCGAAGAGAAGAGGAAGAAATTGGATCGGACTGCAGAAAAGGGATATCTGGTGGGATATAGCGAGAATGCTAAGGCATATAGAATCTACATTCCTGACAGTAGGAAGATTGTAGTACGACGGGTTGTGAAGTTCATGGAGGATAAAGCTTTCAGGAAATTCCAGGAGATGCCTTCCGAAACTCAATCAGAGGATGATCCATTGGTCCATCCACTTCAACCAGCCGAAACCAGCACCAGTGCTTCTCCGGGACAAAAGGATCCAGGTGTATTATCTCAGGAGGATTCGTAGGAGGAGGAGCAGGAAGATCCACCTACTACCAACGGAAGAACGAGCTGAGAATTACGACAGATTCCGAGGGACACAGAGGAGTTTGTCGGAGCTCCTAGAAACGAGAAGAGGTAGCATAGACAACCTGACAGGTACCAAGCCTTTGTAGCTCAGGTTGGGGAACCCTCTAGTTTCCAGGAGGCAGCTCAGCATCAAGTATGGTTCCATTATGACTAATGATGTCTGGGAAGTGGTTCCTAGGCCTTAGGACAGATCAGTTGTGGGTTCGAGATGGATCTACAAGATCGAATATGTTGCAGATGGCAGCGCAGAAAAATATAAAGCCAGGTTCGTGGCTAAGGGGTATGCTTAGAAGGAAGGGATAGACTATGAAGAAACCTTCGCCCCAGTAGCCAAATATACTTCTATTATATCCGTGATATCCCTTGCAACGCAAAATGGGTGGGAGATTCACCATATGGACATAAAGACTGCATTCTTGAATGGGGTGATAGAAGAACAACGAAAGGGCTTTGAGACGCATGAGCATAAGACTCATGTATGTAGGCTTAAGAAAGCCTTTTATGGACTTAAGCAAGCACCTAGAGCTTGGTACGGTCGAATTGAGGGTTACTTGCGCAAGATGGGATTCGTCAAGGGTGACGCAGAACTTAATCTCTACTATCTGACTGTAGGGAATGAGCCTCTGATACTGGTGCTATATGTGGATGACCTATTCCTGACAGGTTCATCTAGGCTCATACAGATTGCAAGGAGAACCTAGCTGCAGAATTTGACATGAAGGATCTGGGACTAATGCATTATTTTCTGGGGTTGGAAGTTTGGCAGTAAAAGGGTGAAATCTTCCTTGGTCAAGGGAGATATGCTACAGAAATTCTGAACAGGTTCAAGATGCAGGATTGTAGACCCATGGATACTCCAATGATCACCAACTGGAAGAAGATTGATTCATCCGAAGATGATGAGGCTAATCCTACCTTGTACATACAACTCATAGGGTCCCTAATGTATCTGCTCAACACTAAGCCAGACATCTATTATGCTGTCAACACCCTCAGTTAGTTCATGGTGGAACCAAGGAGGGCACATTGAGCAGCAACCAAGCATGTTCTCAGATACATATGAGGAACAGTCGAGCATGGATTAAGATACACTCGAGGCAATGACATCATACTGAGTGGGTTCACTGAAGCAGATTGGGCTTGAAGTTCAGTAGATTGGAAAAGTACCAGTGGGTATTGTTTCAACATTGGATCAGGGATGACTTCTTGGTGCAGTAGGAAACAGAAGTCCGTAGCTCTGAGCTCAACTAAGGCGGAATATATGGCAGCTAGCATAGCTTCGTGTGAAGCCATATGGCTTAGGAAGTTGCTTGTGAATCTACTCAAGGAAAAGATGGAAGCGACCAACATTCTATGTGATAATCAGAGTTGCATCAAGCTCTCTAAGAATCTTGTGTTTCATGATCGGTCGAAGCACATTGACATGAGCTGTCATTTTATCAGAGACCGTGTGCAACGGGGAGTTGTACAATTGCAGTACACTCCGACAGGAGAACAGGTGGCAGACATCCTTACTAAGGCTCTGGGAAGAACAAAGTTTGTTTATTTCAGAGAGAAGATGGGGATGATCAAGAATCTGTTTCAGTAGCAGAAATGGACAAGTGAAAAATTTGAGAGGGAGCTGCAGTACAAATGAGGCAGTGACAGTGGCAGTGTCATGGGCAGCGGTACAAAAGGCAGCAACGTAGCAAGGGAGGGGCAAAAGCCAAGCATCAATATCGCAAAGAATGTTTCAAAAGTCAGAGTAGTATGCAACAGCGAATTGCTAGAACATTATCCTCGCTAAGAGGGAGAGTTTATTTTTGTAGCATCAGAAAGTGATCTAAGTCTCATATTTGGTGAGGAGGCTTAGACACCAGTATTCCAGAGAACCCAAAAACCATTTGTGGAAATTCCACTCGGTTCATGTTTTTCTAGGTCTAAACTTAGTGAAATTAAATAATTAATGGGTATTAATAAAACAGAGTGTGAATCTTCTAAAGAACGAAGATCAAGTCAAGATTTAATCTTAGCCATTGATTATACTTCTAATCTGGGTCGTTGATTTATCAATGAGAAGATTATAAAGGAAGGCTTGAGGGTCATTTAGAAAGCAAGTCGAGCATACAATCTGTAACACGAGGGAAGTCAATTCTTCAGAATTTAGAATTCGATTTCAAAGGGAGAGTTGTAGGGTGGAGGAAGCGGAGGGTTTCAACAAGAGAGAGAGCTTGAGGAAGAAGGATGCAGAAGGTCAGAGGGGCAACACAGAGGGACAAAACAGTAGTGACGCAGTTTCACGCAATCTTTGTGCAGGGAATCATGCAGAGGTGATGCAGTGAAGGCTAGTGAGCCTCTCAGGTGTCATAAATTGTCCAGAGGTCGGGAGAAAACTATCTCGAGTATTTTCTTGGAGGTTTCTTAGTCATTCTTCCAGTCATTCCTTGTAAAGAAATTGTTGTTGAAGATTAATGTATAGACCCTCATTTGATGCATCGATTATCCCACATTGGGTTTTTCCAGGGACAATTTTCGAAAATTAACTATGTCGATGTGATTGATTCTTGTGCTTGTATTTCACTTTTCTTTTCTCTATATGTACTTATGTGATAATTGCAGTGGAATTTATTTCGAACTTTACTAAAGGGTTTATTGTGAAAAATAAGTAGGATAAATAAATCAGTAACTGCAGTAGAATTTCAGATTTGAAATTTTCACACTTGAGACTTCGATCGTGAGGTAGAGACTTTGATCTAGCTTCAAAGACTTCGATTTAGACCCAATACAACTTCTCCAAGCAGCAACATTCAACAAAACAAACTTCGAATTCCTCTTCTCTTGGACAATAAATGGAGTCGCCAGAGGAGTACTTGAAATGTCATTTATGAATCAATTCCTCAATGATTCACTAGGGAGGTAGACTTGCATCTTCCCTGACAACTGTGCCAAAAATATTACCACTCAAACTAGCAGGGGCCCTAGGAGGGGTTCTTATAGAGAAACTTCTAGGTCAAGTTGCAACAATGGAGCAATATCCCACTGTCACCTCAGCTAAAGCTCCCCGCTCTTTATGTACTTTCATCAATGGTTGCAGTCTCGATATTAACAAAATCACTATGAGCAATATATCAATGGGTGAAGATAGTGATTCCAAGAGCCTATTCAAATGAGAGACTCTAATGATAGGGGTCGCTTGTTTTAGAAGCAAGATGAATGGCTCTCCAAGGAGGGCTAGAAGGAGACCTAGACCTAGCGTTGAGGAGTATTTCTTGATAAGATGTGCCCTAGACCAAAGAATCCTAAAGGAATAGGGTTTCCAAGAAATTCTTGTGAAATTGGAGTGACAATGTTGTGGGACCACAAAGAAGCCCCAGTGGACCCAAACGAGGTCAAGGGTTTTGTATGAAACTTCAAACAAAGGGGCTTGACGATTTGAGGGAAGAGAAGAAGGATCAAGAGATTGGGTTTGACTTGAGACTTTAATACAATGATCCTTGATAAAGCCACTAACCAAAGGAAACCTGGGGAGAATGGTTTGCGAACTAGGGCTTGCCAAAACTTGAGATTCCACCACCATAATAGCTTCAAAATTGGAAGACCTGTCAAGGACAAGCCAACATAGCTCTAGACCAAATTTCACCAATTTTGGATGGATGCAAAAGATTTCATGTGATGCATGTTACCCACCTCTTCGTGGGTAATATCCCAAGGAGAAATGTTTTCACCATAATGGACCTCAGCCGGCAGAAAACAACCCTTTATGCCCTTAACTAGCTCGGTGTGCCATTTCTCCGCCACCTGAGCCAGCCATGTGGTCTCTCACCCATATGTATTGATCTTATGTTTGAACGTGGGCCTCCCGAATCTAAAGGTATGTCTTGTCATTTGGTAATTGAGTATTGGGTTTACTTATCATGGACACTTCTGGGCATGGATTGAGTGGTGGGTAATATCCCAAGGAAAAATGTTTTCACCATGATGGACCTCAGCCAGCAGAAAACAGCGCCTTATGCCCTCAACTAGCTCGGTGTGCCATTTCTCCGCCACCTGAGCCAGCCATGTGGTCTCTCACCCACATGTATTGATCTTATGTTTGAACGTGGGCCTCCCGAATCTAAATGTATATCTTGTCATTTGGTAATTGAGTATTGGGTTTACTTATCATGGGCACTTCTGGGCATGGATTGATCGAGGGATTTGGCGGAAATAGTGGGCTTTGTTTGTGCTCCTATACCCTTGATCTCTTTTGGATGTTACCCTTGGATCTTAGTCCAGTGGGATCTCCTTTATTGACCATTTGGTTCTAGGGTGGTACTACTTGGGAAACCACGACTTTGGATGTGTGGTCCCGCTCCTTTATCCACATATTTTACTACCTTTCTACTCACTATACCCCCATCCATCATTTCTCCCACCTGGGTCCACATTGCCTCTCTGGGTCCACATAGGGTCAGCCTCCCTATTCCCTTGTCCCCACCTTGGGTCAAGCCTGGAACGATTTCGTGGAGGTTGAAGCAGCTACAAGAAAAAGTAAAATCATAAATGGCCACATTCTATAGGAAATTGTGCCACAAAATGCAAAATATGGTCAGGACAAAAACAATTAGAACGTGGGCAAAATCCAATACATGAGCTCTACCCCATACCCATGGCCATCACCCTAGTTCCATAGACCTTAGATGAGCCTCCTTTATCATTCAGAAACCTGTGATTGTCCCAACCCCTGGAGGGAAATGAACTGCCCTACCTAAAGTGGGTAATCACTGTTAGATCCTGCACATCATGCTCTTGTCCTTTGAGCCCCGAGCAGTTAATTGAAGAAAATTCATAAAAGTAAAAAGGCATAATAAGAAGGGTGGAAAAATCAATGTTGGGGCACCAAATGTACCACGATTTCTCCCTCCTACACATTATAAACTCAAGTGTGGGCTTCCCTTTCTCTAGCTGCCCATGTGCCCCAATATGTGGCCCAAGATTGCCCCTCTCATTCCCTACTCCATTTCACTGCTTTGTGACATGCCACCACCATTTGAGGGATGTACCTTGGACACACTATTCCCTCTAAGGGTAGAAACCACCTAATAAGGTACCTGGCTAACCCCCTTTGGAGCTTGGAGACATTAGCACATGCCAAAGCCCACTACGGAAGGGCATGCCATTATGAAGCTCCCACCTTGTTGTCTATGGTTTGTAATCACTTATACATGATTACTCTAATGACTTTTTGTATTGGAATGCTAGGGGACGCATTAGATCTTATGTCGGATTGCAGATGGTGTCCATTTGGGTTTGGTCTGCCTATATGGGGTCCTAACCTCCCAGCGGGCTACATTGACACATGTAGGGTGTGTGTAGAGAGCCATAGGCCTCCACAGCAACAGAAAACACTCCATGGATACCCACCGATGTCCAGAGATTACTGGAGATCCACCTTTGGGACGAGGATGATGCACTTGGTACATTATGCCCAGCAGGCCCCACAAGAGCACCACACACTTAGTAGCATAGTATTAAAAACCAGAACCGGCGACCGGACCGGTGGACCTAATGAACCGGTAACCGGACCGGAACCGGTCGAACCGGTACTGGTCAGGTCTAAACAAAACGGTTTTAAAAAAAATACATTAAATAATTATTTTTTAATAAAAAAAATATTTTTAAGATTTGCAACCATGATTCAAAGCCAATAGAGATAAAATATGCAAAGTTTTCTCAATTTATATACCATGCAAAGGTGAATATATCAAAATGGCACCGAGTGCAATACATATCATCGAAAAATACAGCTGCAATGAGGCTTCAAATGGCCCATAAAGTCCAAAAACAATGCTACAAGCTATGAGGCCATGGGCCTAATACAAGACTACACATGAATCATGATCAATCATCAAATTCATCATTGCTACTAGACATAGGATCAACATTGGCAGCTGCATAGACATCATCTGGATCAGAGTCTGAGGATGCCTCAGCCTCAGGGTCATCAGCAACCTGAATACCACTGCCACCAATAACAATAGAAGTGGGCCTAATGGAAGCACGAGTTACTCGAGCTGCATGACTAGTGCCTTCCATTGGTTGTTTGCCTTTCCTTGATGCAGCTACCAATCCTGGGTCTTCGTCTAATGGTGCCACCAAATCTGCTTCAAATTCACCCCCCGCTAATGCTACATTAAAATCAAAATCTGCCTCAAACACTGGATCTTCAGTCTCCTCCACCCATTCTGATGTTGGATCAATATCATCCAACACAATGGGATCTAGATCAGGGGTTTTGCTCATCAATTGGTTCCGCCTCAAGCGAAGGTTGTATTGCACAAACAGAAGATCATTTAACTGTTTCTGTTCCAAACGATTTCTCTTCTTTGTGTGTATGCGCTCAAAAACAGACCAATTGCGCTCACAACCTGAAGCACTGCAAGTTTGGCTGAGGATTCTAATTGCAAACTTTTGCAATTGAGGACATTGGCCGCCAAATGACTCCCACCAATGTGCTGCAAATAAAAATACATTCATTAGTAACATAGTTCATTTCATCACTTATTTACAAACAATTTAACTTGAAAATAAAAACAAATTGGAATTGCTTACCTGGTTGATCCACATCTCTTGCCATTTTCACCAAGTTCTTTCCAAAGGTACCAATTGCCATACTGAAAAGAGTAAGTTGTTTATGTGTTTCCAAAAGGTCTGCATGATTAGGGACCATGCGCTCCAAGCAATCAATCAATCCAGGTCTGACCTCCCCATCCTGCTGATCTCCTAGCCAAGCTTTATAATGATACTTTGGGTTCAAAAAATACCCAGCGGCATGTATGGGACGATGGAGTTGATTGTTCCATCTGTTATCAATGATCTCCCATATCCGGCCATATTTAGCTAACTTGTCCCTGTAAATTGCCCGTATCTGCTCCTTTGCTTGATCCATAGCCTCATAAATGTATCCCATTGCCATCTTTTCCCCATCCACCATCCTTAGCACCTTAACAAGGGGCTCAGTAATTTTTACCAATTCTGAAGACCTTTTCCAAAAATAATTGTCAAAGACTTTTTTTTTGGTGTCTTTTCCATCTTGTCTACGAGCCCACCGGGATTCAATCCAATCACCAAAAGAAAATATTTTCTGTAGGTTTTTCTGTTGAGAATTGAGAAATTGCAAAGTGAGGAAGTGAGTTGCAAATCTCGTAATGGCAGGCCTAACAAGCTCTTTGCCCCCAGTGTTTTTCCTCATTAGGCTCAATACCCATGAGTGGTTGTAAATGTATTTTGTAATGCACTTGCCATGCTCTACAGCGTTTTTTACCCAATCCACTTTGCCTATGTCCTCAAGCATGAGGTCTATGCAATGTGCAGCACATGGAGTCCAAAATATGGTATTATACTTGGACTCAAGCATCTTCCCAACAAGAACATAGTTTGAGGCATTATCTGTGATGACCTGCACAACATTCTGCTCCCCCACTTCCTGAATAATCTCATCCAAAAGCTCAAATAGAAGTGTTGCATCCTTCACCTTATCAGAGGCATCAACTAATCTCAAAAATATTGTTCCTCGAGGGCAAGAAACAAAGAAGTTAATGATAGTGCGGTTCTTTCCATCAGTCCATCCATCTGACTGTTGGAAATGTTGTCATTGATGGCAAAGAGAGAAGCAAAGTAGTAGAGAGGCAAAGGCAGCAAAGAAGTAGAAGAGGCAGCTCAGACACCAGGAAGAAACAGAGGCAAACACCAGGAAGAAGCAGAGGCAGCAAAGAGAGCATTAGACATGAAGCAAAGACAGAGTAGTGA
The DNA here is from genome assembly GCA_034641835.2 of Pinus albicaulis. NCBI lineage: Eukaryota > Viridiplantae > Streptophyta > Pinopsida > Pinales > Pinaceae > Pinus > Pinus albicaulis. The sequence goes on from CM076579.1 coordinate 256,930,860, forward strand.
GGTTGAAAGGGCCGCTGAGTTGAAGATCTGGCCAAAACAAGGAGGTTTTGTTGATGAGATTGGCAAGATTTTAACTCTATGGTAAGGTTGGCATATATTGTTGATGAGATTGAATGAAACTGCACTGGGTCTTTGAAATCAATGTTTGAGTGAGGCATATCGAAATTATGTTCACATATTGATTTGCATCAATACAGATCAAGGCACAGTCTTCGAACCAGAAATGATGATGAATTTCAATAAATCTGGGCAGGGGAAATGGTGTCCCAATACAGGATTAGAATTGGGTAATTCGTTGGAGCGATCAATTATTCAAATGAAGAGTTGAGAACTAGAGTTTTGTTCAAGGACAGATTAGTGAAGACAGAAGGGCCATTGAACTGAAAATCTGGCCAGGACAAGCAGTCTTGTAAGTGAATTCACATGTCTATATAATGAGGAAAATGATTCTATACAAAGAAGAATCCTTTTAGAGAAGTTGAATTAATAATCAGCCTGGAGTCTATCAATCTAGTTACAGTTGAATTGATTTTGCAAGGGTTTATAAAAGGAACTAATTGGATTCACAGATTCAGTGAAACCGAGCTGGAATCACATTGAGTCTTATTGAATTAGATGCCTCTGTGCAAGGCATTGGCAGCAAATTGAATTTGGGGGTTCACTGTCTGAAGAAGGACCTTGGTTCTGGTTGAGGGTTCTGAATTATATATGCGAGCGTGGGTGAATTAGGTAGAATCAAATGAAGTTTAATCATTAATCATACAAGCCACAGTTTGAGGGGTTCATAACCGTGTGCGTATTAAAATCTATATGATTAAGTATAATGTGCAGGCTCGTGAAGGAAATAGAGAAGTAACCAATGGAATTGTAGAATTTGCACATCGGAATCGTGGAGTTATATGAGCTTCAAAGGCGCAGAAGTGATATGAAGGTCTGAAGAGGATCGATGAAGAATAAAGCCTGACTTGGATCGATTTCCATTCCATCGTAGTGAACCAGCATTATATACTCCGTTTTTGAGGAGTCGATCTCGGGATTGGCAATAGAGCAGTGGCACGCAGAGTCTAAAGAATCGTCGAGGGCTTTCAACTTACAATTAAGGTGGAGTTATGTTTAAAGCCTGACTGATAAAGAAATTATATGCCACAGCATTAACATAGAGAAAGACAAGGTCGAAAGAAACGGAACCGTGAAAAGGATGAACAGTAAAACCGGAGGTTGAAAAACCAGCGGTCTCGCGTTTTTTAAAAGTGGTAAGTTGTAAGTCGAGAAAAAATGCGATATCGGTTATCGATTGCCACGTGTCCTAAAGTGGTATTTGATTACCACTTTTTTCGCGTAATTTTGGAGAATTATGTGCCGTGCATATAATTTGCGCGATATTGCATGACATCCGTCGGATTTGGGCTTGGAACGCGATGAATTTTGGACCATCCGATCCTCTCGACAATTAGCCAAGGTAAGAGTTAAGTTTCGTGGGCCCGGGTGCTATTATATGAAAATTGAGTTTTTAATACAAGTTAAGAGGGCTTGAACATTGTTTAGTTGAAGAAGTGATGTTTAGCCGAACGCCTAATGGTGGCGGAGAATTCAATTTAATTGAATTCGAATTATGATAGATGAGAATGGTAAGGTTAAGCCTTTAATGAAGGTCATGGATATGCGGTAAAAGGAAAGCATCGCCATGTAGGTGTGTGAGGACTATTTATAAAATGGGCTTTAGGACAAGGTTCATTCAAACACCATGAGGTAAGGGTGAAACGCAAGATTTAATCTGAAGTATAAATGAAATTTGAATAGTTGATTCGAAATTTCATAAGGTGGGTTTTCTTATGGTTTATTTAGAAGGTAAAGCTTCCGCATAAAAGAATCAAATCTGGGTTGTTGAATTGATATGGTTGGAATAATACTGTGGGGCCTGAGGACATTATATAAGCGATCACTGGGGATTTAAATATGAAACCAAAGGTTTTATTTTGATGGTTGAGGACATATTATATGTTAACGTGTTATGTATGTAAATAAAGATTGTGGGCCCGAACATTCAGTTATACTCTGGTGGGTTGGTTTTAAATCAAGTCAGAGATTTGCAAGTTTGGGTTTGTTATCAAAGTCTAAGTTATATATAACGCATTTTATTATAAAGGTCGAAGGTTTATGGTAACCAAACTGTGGGACCGACGATTTTCAATGTTTGTTGGGTTAATATGTGCAACACAATTTGATGTGTTAAACCTTGGTGAATGTTTGATACGCGATGAATAGATTGTGGGGTCTGATATATATATATGGCGGGCATAATCGGTTGTATTGCTTTATAGTCATAGCGTTGAGATAGAAGTAAAGCCTCCACCTTTACTTATTTAAATTGCCAGCTCAGGAATTAAACATTGGAGGTTGCCAGATTGTGGATTTGTATTGGAGGCAATTTTTTGGAGGCAATTTTTGGGATGCAATTTTATATGCACAGTGAATTGGAGAGTATGCAGAAACTGAAAAAGACGCAGGGCATTTAACAGGCATGGAAAATAGAGGTATGCAGAACAGGTACATGACAGAAACTGAAAAAGACACAGGGAATTTTACAGGCATGAAAATGCAGGAGAGTATGCATAACTGTTACACTACAACAGCGGAAAGGACAAGCACACAATGAACTAAGAAATGAATGGATTGAATTGAAATTATTATTGTAACTGAAAATGTAAATGTTTTAATTGATTTTATATTGTTTGTGATGCAAAGACAAGTCTCCGGTAGGCAAACAAAACTCCACTGTAATATTGAAATTTGTACATATTGTTATATTTTTTTGAATGAGCTGGACAAAGGACTGAGAAGGCAGAAGTCAAAGACTCATGGTTGTTCACTTCAAATTCCCTGTAGAATACAAATAGTCAAAAGGAGAACTCTATAAATGATATCACATTGATATGCTTAGAGAGGTTAGAGAATGCAAAAATGATGCAGTGAGGCAGAGAAGAAGGAGGAGTTGATATAGAATCTGAGAAGATGCAGAGATGATACAGAGCAGATATGAGGACTGATGGACAGCAGAAAAGAATGTACAAAATAGAGCTGATATCTAGGTAAATCAGCATGTGTTTCTTTGAAAGAGTGAGGAAGTTGGAGCTTCCCTATCAAGTTGTAGCTTGATAGATGTCAGTTGTAGTTGACTGAAGTAGGAGCCTCCTGTAGGTTGTAGCCTGTAGAAAATAGAGGAAGGTGGTGCTTCCATATCAAGTTGTAGCTTGATAGAAGTCAGTTGTAGCTGGCTGAGGTAGGAGCCTCCTGTAGGTTGGAGCCTGCAGAAAATAGTTGGGAGTTGGAACTTTCTTGCAAGTTGTAGTTTGGAGAATTGAGGTAGGAGCCTCCTATAGGTTGGAACCTACAGAAAATCAGTGGTGAGAGGGAGTTGGAGCTTGCCTTTGCATCACAACAATAATAAGATGTGGTTTTCTCCCTTATGGGTTTCCACTTATATCTGTTGTCTATATGCATGATGTTTATGTGTTGATATGGTTTATCTAATCTGTTTAATACTTGCTACTCTCATATTAAGTCTGCTGTTACATAATCTTAATACTTGCTGCTCACATTCTAAGATTACTCACATATTAAGTTGAACATGAAATGAAGGTGTAAATAAGTTTTAAAGGAAAGTTTTAAAGATCCATGAATGTGTTAAACTGATTCACCCCCCCTCTCAGTTTAACTAAGGGTTCAACAATTGGTATCAGAGCGGGTTCCTTTGGAGTAAGCCTAATAGCTTGAAGGAGATCTGGTTGAGTCATGGACTATCAAAATGTACCTGTGTTAAGTACAACAAACTTTCCTGAATGGAGAGATAAGGTTAAAACAGATTTAATGGCTTATGAACCTGAGGTATGGAAACTTGTATGTGATGGTTACTGCACAAACTCTCCCTCTGTGCAAGAACAACAGAGAAATGCCAAGGCAAAATGTGTGATATACAACAGTCTTCATAACAAGGATCTTGAGTTAATAATGGATTTAACCTCTGCAAAAGAAATCTGGGATAGATTGCATTTCATGCATGAATTTGACACTAGTGGCTGCATTGTCAAGAAGGAAAAGAGAATTAAGAAGAAGAAAAATTCATGTCAAAAGGAAAATATTCCATCAAATGAAGTACTTGCTAGTGTGAATGGAAGTCAGTTCCATGAAGAAATTACAGTTGAAGAAAAAACCAAACTTGATACAGCCTTGACTAAAATAGAAAGATTGAAGAATGAAAACAAAGACTTTAAGACATTGGTGCAAATATGTGATGAGAAAGCATATGAAGATAAGAAAGAAATTGCTGGCCTGAAGACACAATTGAAGAAGCAAGGAAAATAGAAGACACTTTGTTGCAACAAATGAGAGAGAAAAATCTAAAATGTGATAAATTGGAAGAAGTAGAGTGCCTGAGAAAGAAATTAGAAAAATCCCAAAGAGAATTACTAATGAATACTCCTCAAATGAAAAGCTCTGGACAGTTGGACAAAATCCTAAATGTTCAAAGATCTCCTCTCATAAACACTGGGATAGGCTATGAAGAAGAAACCAGTAAGTCCAAGGTAGAAGATCACAGGAAGATCATCTTTGTGAAAGCTGTAAAGGATAATGAAGCAACTCAGAAGATTCCTGCAGAAGTAGAAGCCATCAAGAACAGGATTTGTGAAGAAACAAACAAAAACAAGCAGCGACATGGAAGGACAGAGAATGAGAGGATGAAACAGTCAGCTGAAAAAGGCTCTCACACTCCTGAATATGAATTGAATAAATTTGGAAGATGTCAAAGAAGGTTCTTTCCTCCTATGAGAAGCATCACTTGTTTTTCCTACCACAAACCCGGACATAGTGCAGCATATTGTAAGACAAGGCATATCAACTTCAACCAGCAAAAGATGCAGCAAATGAGAAGACTACCTCAAGCAAGCAAATGGAAAAGACAATCTTTCACCAGGTACACAAATCATTTCCATGGCTACTGTTATGCATGCAATGAATTTGGACATAAATCTGTTGAATGTAAATTGCGTTCAAAAAGGGGAACAAAACATTATACATCAGCTCAAATGTACCTTGATAAAATAAGATGTTATGTATGCCTCAAGCTTGGTCACAAAGCAAAAGATTGTAAACTGCCATATGCATTAAAGAGCTCTAGAAAGATGATTGAATCTAATCAAATCAATCAAAGCTATGAATCAAAAAGAAGTGCAGACATTATGAAGAACCCCAATAAAGTATGGAAGGAAAAGAGAAAGGGGGAGCTTGTTACCTCAATAACGTAATGAATCCATCATAGTCTCAGGGGGCGCTACTCTAGGAAGCAACGCAAAAATCCATCCAGTGATAGATATGAAGCAACATCTCAGGGGGAGAGCAGTTCATAAATAGTCCCCATGAAAATAGGCTAAGAAGAGCTCCTTGGAATGAGAACAACTATGAGATCAGGAACGGAAAGGACATTTTTTCAACAGAGAACTATAGAGGAAGAAGAACACCTGAAGCACACAAATAGCCAACAGGTTGATGGAAGAAGAGAAGGCAGCAAGCAACCATGATGGTAGAGGGAAATGAATCACATTAAGAAGGATGAGCAAGAGAAGAGCCTATCAAAAATCCCCTGGAGGAATGCAGTCAAGTGAGTGATAAATCTCCTAGTGATCAGCCCATGAAGATTCATAGTATAGAAATTGAAGATGTCTTCCTGAAGATCATTATGCCAGAACAGTTGATTTGTATATAAAGCAGCAATGATTCTGGAGCAGTCCTAGAAAGGAAAATACAGTGACATTATTTTAAACCAGAATGACAAAATAAGTAAAAGGGTTAATGATGCTAAGATCAAATTTTGTATATTGATGATTGTTGTTGAGAACAGTGGAGAGCTCAATAGTAGAAACTATGAAGATTGTCCTAACCATGGGTTCATGTTCGAGCTGAAGTGAAAGTAGTATCAATGGGTATTTGGTACAAGCAGCATGCCTATCAGTAGAATATCAAGTGTTATCAGTGGATGGTATAGGTCCTCAGGATCAAGGGATTATGGCAAAAGTACACCAAGTTAGTATCCCAGCATTATCTACATTATTCAAGCATGAAAAGGTCAATTATAGAGCTAAAGGATCAGTATTTTGTTTTGAAACTTTATATTGAGCATTGAAGCAGTATCTCTTTCTATATATTTGCATGCCTTCTTGAAGTCAATGCATATATATATCAGGCCTCTCTCTTGAAATCATTCATAACACCATGTGAAGTCTGTTTACAAAGATATCAATTAAACATCTTGAATATGTTTTTGTGGAAGATCATCATGATAGAACAGTTAAAGTATCTGAACAATGAAGGACTAGTTGTGATTGCCATTTGAAGCTCAAAAGTCTTTTTCCTACTTCAGCATAAAGGAGTTGCTGGTAATTCACCTTTAGAGAGAGATTGATCATTGACATACATACCCCCTTATGTCATAAATAAAACTGCATGGTTGATAAATGAGACTGACCAATACATTGAATGTATCTAGCCTCAAGGGTTTTTTTTTGAAGTACATTGTGCAAGCAGTAAAGTCATTTGATCTGTTAGATTAAATTCTGGTTGATTCATTGTTCACATCAGCAACAAGGACGTTTCAGCTATTAAGTGTAATATACTTGTGAGCATCCTAGCTCATATCACCAACAATAGGCAGGAAAGGTGAACCACAGCTATAAAAGATATACTGGCATCATCATAATTGAACAGATGTTGTACAGCAGATGTGTATTGCAGAAAAAGACATATTCCTTCTACAATCTTCCTCAACAGGTGCAAGGAGTCTGTGCTTTGGGATGGTATCAACCTACAGTGTATATTCAAGTTCAATAATCCTCAAAAGTGTTCTCTCAACAACTCTTGTACACCAGTTTGGAGTAGCAGGGTACAAAGTCAGAAGAAGAAGGCCTAAACACATCTCAGAGAGAGGAAATGAAGAGATAGATAGCACACTAGGAAATGTGCAACCCTTTTCCATTGATGTCAAAGGGGGAGGAAAAGCAAGCAAAAGAAGACTTGGAGGAAGCATTGGATTATTGGTGGATGTGTTGCTATCAATGCCAAAGGGGGAGACTGTTGGAAATGTTGTCATTGATGGCAAAGAGAGAAGCAAAGTAGCAGAGAGGCAGAGGTAGCAAAGAAGTAGAAGAGGCAGCTCAGACACCAGGAAGAAACAGAGGCAGACACCAGGAAGAAGCAGAGGCAGCAAAGAGAGCATTAGACATGAAGCAGAGACAGAGTAGTGAGGTTGAAAGGGCCACTGAGTTGAAGATCTGGCCAAAACAAGGAGGTTTTGTTGATGAGATTGGCAAGATTTTAACTCTATGGTAAGGTTGGCATATACTGTTGATGAGATTGAATGAAACTGCACTGGGTCTTTGAAATCACTGTGTGAGTGAGGCATATCGAAATTGTGTTCACATATTGATTTGCATCAATACAGATCAAGGCACAGTCTTTGAACCAGAAATGACGAAGAATCTCAATAAATCTGGGCAGCGGAAATGGTGTCCCAATACAGGATTAGAATTGGGTAATTCATTGGAGCGATCAATTATTCAAATGAAGAGTTGAGAACTAGAGTTTTGTTCAGGGACAGATTAGTGAAAACAGGAGGGCCATCGAACTGAAAATCTGGCCAGGACAAGCAGTCTTGTAAGTGAATTCATGTGTCTTTATAATGAGGAAATTGATTCTATACAAAGAAGAATCCTTTTAGAGAAGTTGAATTAATAATCGGCCTGGAGTCTATCGATTTGGTTACAGTTGAATTGATTTCGCAAGGGTTTATAAAAGGAACTAATTGGATTCATAGATTGAGTGAAACCGAGCTGGAATCACATTGAGTCTTATTGAATTAGATGCCTCTGTGCAAGGCATTGGCAGCAAATTGAATTTGGGGGTTCACTGTCTGAAGAAGGACCTTGGTTCTGGTTGAGGGTTCTGAATTATATATGCGAGCGTGGGTGAATTAGTTAGAATCAAATGAAGTTTAATCATTAATCATACAAGCCACAGTTTGAGGGGTTCATAACTGTGTGCGTATTAAAATCTGTATGATTGAGTATAATGTGCAGGCTCGTGAAGGAAACAGAAAAGTAACCAGTGGAATTGTAGAATTTGCGCAGCAGAATCGTGGAGTTATATGAGCTTCGAAGGTGCGGAAGTGATATGAAGGTCTAAAGAGGATCGATGAAAAATAAAGCCCAACTTGGATCGATTTCCATTCCATCGCAGTGAACCAACATTATATACTCCGTTTTTGAGGAGTTGAGCTCGAGATTGGCAATAGAGCAATGGCACGCAGAGTCTACAGAATCGTCGAGGGCTTTCAACTTATAATTAAGGGTGGAGTTATGTTTAAAGCCTGACTCATAAAGAAATTATATGCCACAGCATTAACATAGAGAAAGACAAGGTCAAAAGAAACGGAACCTGGAACCGAGGAACGAAACCGTGAAAAGGATGAACAGTAAAACTGGAGGTTGAAAAACCAGCGGTCTCGCGTTTTTTAAAAGTGGTAAGTTGTAAGTCGAGAAAAAACGCGATATCGGTTATCGATTGCCACGTGTCCTAAAGTGGTATTTGATTACCACTTTTTTCGCGTAATTTTGGAGAATTATGTGCCGTGCATATAATTTGCGCGATATTGCGCGACATCCATCGGATTTGGGCTTGGAACGCGATGAATTTTGGACCATTCGATCCTCTCAACAATTAGCCAAGGTAAGAGTTAAGTTTCGTGGGCCCGAGTGCTATTATATGAAAATTGAGTTTTTAATACACGTTAAGAGGGCTTGAACATTGTTTAGTTGAAGAAGTGATGTTTAGCCGAACGCCTAATGGTGGCGGAGAATTCAATTTAATTGAATTCGAGTTATGATAGATGAGAATGGTAAGGTTAAGCCTTTAATGAAGGTCATGGATATGCGGTAAAAGGAAAGCATCGCCATGTAGGTGTGTGAGGACTATATTATAAAATGGGCTTTAGGACAAGGTTCATTCGAACGCCATGAGGTAAGGGTGAAACCCAAGATTTAATCTGAAGTATAAATGAAATTTGAATAGTTGATTCGAAATTTCATAAGGTGGGTTTTCTTATGGTTTATTTAGAAATTAAAGCTTCCGCATAAAAGAATCAAATCTGGGCTGTTGAATTGATATGGTTGGAGTAATACTATGGGGCCCGAGGACATTATATAAGCGATCATTGGGGCTTTAAATACGAAACCAAAGGTTTTATTTTGATAGTTGAGGATGTATTATATGTTAACGTGTTATGTATGTAAATAAAGATTGTGGGCCCGAATATTCACTTATACTCTGGTGGGTTGGTTTTAAATCAAGTCAGAGATTTGCGAGTTTGGGTTTGTTATCAAAGTCTTTGTTATATATAACGCATTTTATTATAAAGGTCGAAGATTTATGGTAACCAAACTGTGGGACTGGCGGTTTTCAATGTTTGTTGGGTTAATATGTGCAACACAATTTGATGTGTTAAACCTTGGTGAATGTTTGATATGCGGTGAATAGACTGTGGGGCCCGATATATATATATATATATATATATATATATATATATATATATATATATATGGCTGGCATAATCGGTTGTATTGCTTTATAGTCATAGCGTTGAGATAGAAGTAAAGCCTCCACCTTTACTTATTTAAATTTCCATCGCAGGAATTAAACATTGGAGGTTGCCAGATTGTGGATTTGCATTGGAGGCAATTTTTGGGATGCAATTTTATATGCACAGTGAACTGGAGAGTATGCAGAAACTGAAAAAGACACAACGCATTTAACAGGCATGGAAAACAGAGGTATGCAGAACAGGTACATGACAGAAACTGAAAAACACACAGGGAATTTTACAAGCATGAAAATGCAGGAGAGTATGCATAACTGTTACACTACAACAACAGAAAGGACAAGCACACAATGAACTAAGAACTGAATGGATTGAATTGAAATTATTATTGTAACTGAAAATGTAAATTTTTTAATTGATTTTATATTGTTTGTGATGCAAAGGCAAGTCTCCGGTAGGCAAACAAAACTCCACTGTAATATTGAAATTTGTACATATTGTTATATTTTTTTGAATGAGCTGGACAAAGGACTGAGAAGGCAGAAGTCAAAGATTCATGGCTGTTCACTTCAAATTCCTTGTAGAATACAAACAATCAAAAGGAGAACTCTATAAATGATATCACATTGATATGCTTAGAGAGGTTAGAGAATGCAGAAATGATGCAGTGAGGCAGAGAAGGAGGAGGAGCTGATAGAGAATCTGAGAAGATGCAGAGATGATACAGGGTAGATATGAGGGCTAATGGACATCAGAAAAGAAGGTACAGAACAGAGCTGATATCCAGGTAAATCAGCATGTGTTTCTTTGAAAGAGTGAGGAAGTTGGAGCTTCCCTATCAAGTTGTAGCTTGATAGATGTCAATTATCGCTGATTGAGGTAGGAGCCTCTTGTAGGTTGTAGCCTGCAGAAAATAGAGGAAGTTGGTGCTCCCATATCAAGTTGTAGCTTGATAGAAGTCAGTTGTAGCTGGCTGAGGTAGGAGCCTCCTGTAGGTTGGAGCCTGCAGAAAATAGTTGGGAGTTGGAGCTTCCTTGCAAGTTGTAGCTTGCAGAATTGAGGTAGGAGCCTCCTGTAGGTTGGAGACTGCAAAAAATCAGTGGTGAGAGGGAGTTGGAGCTTGCCTTTGCATCACAACAATAATAAGATGTGGTTTTCTCCCTTATGGGTTTCCACTTATATCTGTTGTCTCTGTGCATGATGTTTATGTGTTGATATGGTTTATCTAATCTGCTTAATACTTGCTGCTCTCATATTAAGTCTATTGTTACATTATCTTAATACTTGCTGCTCACATTCTAAGATTTCTCACATATTAAGTTGAACATGAAATGAAGGTGTAAATAAGTTTTAAAGGAAAGTTTTAAAGATCCATGAATGTGTTAAACTGATTCACCTCCCCTCTCAGTTTAACTATGGGTTCAACATCTGACATTATGGAACAACTTGTTTTGATCCATGACTGTTTATATTCAGCCAAATACTCATCAATATTACAAATCTCTTATTGCAAAAGAGCTCCCCTCAAGTCATGCACAGTAGGGCCTTTGAAGCCCTTTCCTGAAATTAAAACAGAGTCCCACATAGCTTGGTAATAAGGTGAGCGAGCAGCATTAAATGGGATATATTAATCATACCACCATCTAGCAATGTACTAATAAGAAGTTTCTTTGCATTGTTTTTTCCAATGTTGATCCAAAGTGGGTTGACGACTTGGCTGGAAGGAAGTGGCTGTGGGATTAGCAGTGGATGAGAAATAACTCTGGAGGTTGGGTCTCTTTGTTGGTTTTGATTTTTGGCCCAAACCAATAAGAGGAACATAGTGAAAGGGGTCATTGGTGGAAGGGATAGAAGTGGAGTCTTGAATCTCATAATCATCATACCCACTCTGTCTCATGATATCTATTAGTTCCCTCTTCCTTGCAATTTCATCTTGGATGGCCTTCTCCCTAGCCTTAGTCTCCTCAAACTTTTCAAACTTGGCAAGGTATTCTGCCCTAACCAGACCTATCAGTTCATTAGGTGCATCACATGGCTTTACTTGGCCTCTTATCCCAGCCAAGTGTTGTTTCAATCTAAGAATACCCCCACCTCCAATACATTTTTCACAAAATTTGCATATCATCTTTCCATCAACCACATCACAATTGGCCCATGCACTGTCCTTGGTTTTTGGAGCCATCTTGACTTGAAATAATTGAAATTTGGAAATAAATTAGCCATTTAAAAAAAATTGCAGCTAAGATAAATGGACAACTAAGGCTAAATTTACGAAACAAAATGCACATTCAAACATAAAAAATTTGATAGCATAGGGCTAGAGATTTGAGAGAAATAGCATAGCTAAACACATGAGAAAATAAATACATGAACAACAATGAAATGATGGATTTTTCAAGTGAAAATCCTTTCCTGGCAATGCAAACTAACTTCCTTAGCGTCCTCTTGAAGATGCCAACTCTATTGACAGCTCCAAACTATCTCTAATATAGCTCCAACTCCAAATCCAAGCCTACAAGATCACTACTCTGGCAAACACTCAACACTCTCCAAGCTCTCAATCAAACTCACAAACAACAAATGAGATGGTGTGAGACAAAGGAGAGGCTGCCCCTGCTTATAAAAGATTGGGGAGGGTGTTTTTGGAGGGAAAAAACCCTCCCCTTACCTCCACATCAGCCCTCGAACCCATCTCTGGCCGTGCGTTCATCCGCGTAGGGGGAAGAGCAACTAACCGGCCGGTTAAGGATGGAACCTGCCAGTTTATTCATAAACCGGCTGATTCCGTCCTTAACCGGTCAGTTAGCACCGGTTAACCGGTATTTCTTGGTCAAAGGCGGGGTATAACCGGGTTTCATGGGTGGTTTGAACCGGTGAGCGACCTGACCGGCTGGTTTGACCGGTTTTCGATTCAAACCGGTCGGTTTTTAATACCATCCTTGGTAGGTGTCCCAGGTCTTTTACGATGAAATGGCAGTGTTCATTCTATCATTTGAGTCCTTACAGATGATTTACAGACATCTTCGACTCATATGGATACCCATGGGGTCATTGGTGTGTCCCCACACCCATTGGGAGCACCACAGGTCTACTACTTCGAGAACAAAAGGCCACCCCCTTATCCATCACATTTTGAGGAGCTTATTTATCACTATGGCACTTCTGGACATTATCATGCCTTTTGGAGGGCGACGGGCCCCACGACATGCATATATTATTATTTGACCTCTTGAGAGGCTTATTATTCCATTTAAGAGCTAGTTTGGTGGGCTTGTCGCCAAAAGGTGGTTTATTTACATATTTTTTAATTTTTAAGGGCTAATGTAGGCTCATTAGCTAAATCGAACTCCTAAATGGTGTATAAATAGGAGTTAGTTGTATTCATTTCTATCATCACTTGACTTGGGATCTCTCTATCTTTAGAGAACTTCGCATTTTTCATTGGAGGACTATTTTTGGATGATGGATGAATTTTGATTTATGGATTTGGGTTATATCTATCTTGGATTTTCTTATTTGCAAATGTGATGCTGGTTGGATATACTCTCTAACATTGTAAGTGGAAATTTAATGTCATTTTTCTTGTTGTTGCATACAATTGGATTTCGCTATAATTGGGGCTAATTGTTGCATGTATGAAATGTGGAATTATGTGTCTATTTAGCTTATTCTATATATGGGCCATTGTTAGAAGAATGAAATGTCCTAGAGATCATATTATCTTGATAAGCTTCCACCATTTGCATGAAGTATAAATGCTTGAAAGTCACTTTTCTTCTCTTTCCTTTAACATTGGACGAAGTTGACTTTCTGGCCCTTGAACAAGAAACTTAATTTTTATTCATTATTATCCTTGACTCCATGTCTGCAAGTGAATTAGACACTGGTCCCTAGAAAAAGGTTGATCATTTTCCCCTTTTTTTCTTCACATTTTTCCCTTTTTCCCTAGGTCTAGCCCCATTAGGTCACCTAGGGCATCAATTTCCCGGGAATCTAGCCACATGAAAACTTTGATCTCCTAGAGGAAACTGCACTAGTGGGTCCCCTCACTCTCCTCCGAATTTGGGCCAATTCCGACCATGGAATCTCTGGATACCCCAAGCCCTAGCTCTGGGATCAAGTTTTTCCTAGGTGTTCCCATGGCTAGAACCTAGTAGGATGAATTTGACATCATTGGAAGAAAATTCTTGTTTGATCATATCCCCTCACCTTGACCAGGTTAAGAACATCATTGGGTGCCAAACTCCATCCCCTAACCTCGCTTGGTCCACTTAGCCTTGTGTGGTCTCGTTCTTCATCAAAGCTGATTTATCAGGGAATTCTCAGGAATCCAAGCTCCCAAAGGATTTTAGGGATTGAGAATCTCCTTTGTAAATCTTATTCTTCTACCTTAACCCTCCAATCCTAATCCCCTCTCCTTGGAAGATCAAGTCCCTTGCTTAAAAGGCAAGTATGATTCTTCATTCTATCCTAGGGAAAGGGTTTCTAGGGTCACTTCACACCTATTCATTGATCTATAATTTACAAGTGACTTCCTAAACTACTAGGTCTCCTTGCATCGGTGAAAGTCCGTAAAGGGAAAGGAGTCTTAGCTGTGGTGACAGTGGGCTAAGTCTCCATCATTTCCCTTGACCTATCAGTTGCCCTCATAGGAACCCCTCTTAGGTCCCTTGCTGGTTTGAGTGGTAACATTTATGGGGACGTTGTCGGGGACACGAGTGGTGTGTTTTGTTCCCCTTACGACATATCGACATATCATTATTGGCAACTTTGTTGGAAGAACAAAACCCTAGTTCCTCATTGAACTTCAAAGTTAATGCTTGTAGGGTGAAGAAATCATCTATCAAGGCACATCATTTCACCCTGGCGACTCCATTTTGATCTTAATATGCAAAAACATAGAAAATGGACTATCATAAAAAAGAGATTAATCTTGGTCCTACGTTTGCAAAACTCACTGACCAAGAGATCCAGGAACTACAAAAGAATGTAGATAAATATGCAGAATCTTATCAAAATGTATTGGAAGGTAGGGATATGGAACTCATGCTCAAGTTTTATAGGTCACAACGAGTGAAACTCGACATAGTGAAGGGTTTCTATGAGGTCGATCCTAGTCGCCTCTTTGACTTTGCTCGCCTAACCTACACTTTCAATATTCTAACCGACCTAATCAATGATAAATGTTATAGTCAACCAAAAAGTCCCACAAAGGATAATCAATTGGATGACATTTAAGAAAGCTCAAGTGTAAGCAAGGAAGCTGAGAAAATGTCAATTATAGAGGTTGTAGACAGTGGCAATATCTCTTCCGAGGATGATGAAGAGTTGGATCCTCTAAGCCTCCAAATCACGCAAGAAAGAATGGATGAATATAGTAGGTCATGCAGAGGGTTAGTGAGGGAATGTAAATCTAATGAAGTATTCTTTCATTGGCACGAAGAAGAGGTGAAGCTTCATAAGGTGAAATGTGAATATAAAGAACACCCTACTAATGCTCTCCTCCTTTAAGCATATTACCAAAATCATGTAACAAATACCTTAGCTATTGTGCTTCCATAGAAGAGGAATGAAGAGTCCTCTCGCTGGTCAACTAACCAAGATGAAGATAACCCTTGAAGATATTGATGAGGAAGATGAGTCCTTGTTAGGTCTACATGATGAATGGGATGATTTTGAGAGCATGTGTTGAGGATGACAAGGCTATGGAAAGTAAATTTGAGGCTCACTTTACCTCTCTCAATGGTGTCACTCTTGGAAACTCTCCTTCCGAGAACCTTGAAGGAGGTGATCCCATGAGCTCCTTAAGATAACATTGAAGATCATTTTCGTATCGAAAAGGAGAAATGGAAAATTGTCGGGCCTCCATTTTGATTGTGCTCGCATCTATGATACCGACAAAGAGGATGAGGATGAGGTTGGCTTTCCCTTTCTCCCAGGCATTATTTATAAGGCCATATCCATCGATACCCTTGGGAAGGAGAAATTAGAGATAACTGATTCTCCTTTTTGGGAAGGCACTATCTTTGATACCAATAATGATAGGATTGATAAAACCCTTCCTCGTACCTACAACCCTTATGATTCTAGGAGTATATTCAAATCGCATGAACCTCTAGAGTTGGATTTTCAAGAAAACGGTCTCGTTGAAACTTTACTTTCCCTTTTGCCCTTTTCTCTTGTTCATCATCTTAAGTATTCCACGAGTGATTCCCTCACCCCTTTTCATGTGATTTCTAGTATCCATCAACCCTTCCCCCCTCTGATTATAGTGTCAAGGAAGAGCCCCTCATCAACTATACTTTACCTCCTTGGGTGCACTGTCAGGGTTCTGATCTCCCCATAACCTCCCCTCTCCAATTTGACCATTACCTTGAGCAACCTAGTTGTTGCTTTCCTTCTTTCCCTCAACTTTCGTCCCCCTCTCATCACAACCTTATGGTATCTACAAAGCATAATATTGTGAGCAATGATTGTGATAAGGGTTTCTTAAGGATAATCATTCATTCCACCACTGTGTACTTAAAGGGGAGGACCCACATCTCTAAAGTGACTCATGTTCCTTCTCTTACGGATTACCTCACATGGACGCTATATTTTCCCCGCTCCCACTCTCATCATCCTCGTGTTTGGGTTCGCATTCTCTTTTGGATTTGCTTCATGACTAATCATACAGGCATGCACATTTATATTGATTTGATGATATGTTACTTGCATTGGCTATTTGATTACACTTGATATTGGTTTCATCATATGCATGTTAGGGTATGGTGCATTGCATGCTGACTTTTTGCTTTAGAACTAATCTCATATGATATTTCTCATCATAGATTAGCTGCATTTAGATTAAAAATTGCATATTCTTATTACTTGTTGAATTTATAACCTGACGTTAAGCATGGGTGATCATAAGACACTGAAAAACATGTTGTCTCATGGTTTTGGTCATTGACATGTGCAGATAACTAGTCTATGGTGACCAAGAGATTGTTGGAGTTCTTGTGACCTCTCGTTTGGCTAGCCTTGCCTACCTCTTTGACAGATTGCACCACAGTTGGAGTCAGATGTTACCCACCACTTTGTGGGTGATATCCCAAGGAGAAATGTTTTCTCTATGATGGACCTCAGTCGGCAACCAACAACCCCTTGTAGCTCTCAACTAGCTCGTTGTGCATTTCTCTGCCACCTGAGCCAACCATGTGGTCCCTCACTCATCTGTATTAATCGTATGTTTGAAGGTGGGCCTCCTGAAACTAAATGTATGTCTTGTCATTTGGTAATTGAGTATTGGGTTTAATTATCATGGACACTGCTGGGCATGGATTGATGGGGGGATTTAGCTGAAAGAGTGGGCTTAGTTTGTGCTCTTGTCCCCTTGATCTCTTTTGGATGTTACCCTTGGATCTTAGTCCCGTGGGAACTCCTTTATTGACCATTTGGTTCTAAGGTGGTACTACTTGGGAAACCCCTACTTTGGGTGTGTGGTCCCGCTCCTTCATCCACATATATTACTCCCTTTCCACTCACTATACCCCCATCCATCACTTATCCCACCTGGGTCCACATTGCCTCTCTAGGTCCACATAGGGTCAGCCTCCCTATTCCCTTGCCCCCACCTTAGGTCAGGCCTGGAAAGATGCCCTAGAGGTTGAAGCAGCTAAAAGAAAAAGTAAAAGCATAAATGGCCACATTCAACAAGAAATTTTACCACAAAATGCAAAAGATAGTTGGGACAAAAATAATTAGCACGTGGGCAAAATCCAATACATGAGCTCTACCCCATACCCATGGCCATCACTCTGGTTCCATAGGCCCTAGATGAGCCTTCTTTATCATTATGGAACCCATGATTGTTGTAACCCTCGGAGGGCAATGAATCGCCCTACCTAAAGGGGGTAATCACTGCTATATCCTACACATCATGCTCTTGTCCTTTGAGCCCCGAGCAGTTAATTGAAAAAAATTCATAAATGGAAAAAGGAATATTAAGAAGGGTGGAAAAATCAAGGTGGGGGCACCTCATGTACCACAATTTCTCCCTCCTACACATTATACACTCAAGTGTGGGCTTCCCTTTCTCTAGGTGCACTTGTGCCCCAATATGTGGTCGAGGATTGCCCCTATCATTCCCTACTCTATTTCACTTCTTTGTCACATGCCACTACCATTTGAGGGATGTACTTTGGACATACTAACCCCTCTAAGGGTAGAAACCACCCAATAAGGTACTTGGCTAAACCCCTTTGGAGCCTGGAGAAATTAGCACGTGCCAAAGCCCACTATGGAAGGGTATGCCATTATGAAGCGCCCACTTTGTTATCTATGCTTTGTAAGCTCTTTTACACAATTACTCTAATTGTTGAGATTTTGTGTATTTGGGGTAGCATCAGTTGTGTTGTAGGTCCCAAATTTTGAGGAAGCACTAGAGTTCACCTGATCTACAAGACCTAGAAATGGATTTGGGAAATTTCATCTGGTTTAGGAGATATTAAATTAATTAATTATTTTAATATATTTCCCAAGTTAAAACTTAGGAAAATAAAATAATTAAAGTGAATTTAATTAAACATGTGATGAAATTGTCTTAAGTCACACGGATCAATCTTTCTTTTAATCTTAACCATTGATTGAAGATATGATCATGGTCGTTGATTTGTCAACGAGAAAAGTATAAAGGAAAGGCTTGTGGTCATTTGTAAAGATACGCAGAGGCAGAGCACTGAAGCTAAGTTGACATTCTAGGGCAGGGTTTGCTAAGAATACTCAAAAGTGTTTCAGCTGCAGAGAGGGGAATTTAGACCAAGGGGATGATCTGATCCCTGGGTCTAGAATACACGAGAGGCAGAGAAGAGATCAGCTCAAGGACAACGCAGAGGAAGGTAGCAGCAGCAAGGACAGCATAATTTTCAGGAAACCCTTCAGGGGTTACATAGAGACCCTTAGGGGCAGCGTAGTGACTGCATCACCCAATCTGGGGTAACGTAGTCCCTTCCGGAGCAGTGCTGAGGATTTGGAGGCCATCCAAGGCTGACGCAGAGACTTTCATGGGCTTCAGAGGCTGACGCAGAGCCTTTCAGGGGCAGCGTTGGGGTTTCTAGGCCTAGATTTGGCTGAGTTCTGCAAATCTCGTTTGAGGGTGTGGATCAATCATCATTTTGGCCCTAGATCAACCAGTGAGCTGCAGATCTAGAGTTTTCTCTATTGGGTTTTCCAGATCTGGAACCCAGAGTTGTGTATTGAGAAATATTCTTAATAATAGAACCCTCCAGCAGCCAGAGACTGGTTTTCCCACTTTGGGTTTTTCCAGGGACTATTTGTCCAAAAATAACTGTGTCACTCTGTCAATGTGTGCATGTGCTTATTCTAGATCTGAATTGGTAGAGATATGTTATGTGTTTTTCTTCGATGTTAACTTGAATTTATTCAATTGATAACTTATTTAAGTAGGAGGAGCTTAACCGGATTAACAGTAATAATTTATACATAAGATATAAGATTCATAAATTTCTACACTAATGACTTGTTGTACTGGAAGACTAGGGAATGCATTGGATATTATGCAGGATTTTGCAGATGGTGTCCATTTGGGTCTGGTCTCCCTATATGGGGTCCTAACCTCCCAGAGGGTTACATTGGCATATGTAGGGTGTGTAGAGATCCATGGGACTCCACAGCAGCATACAACACTCCATGGATTCCCACCGATGTCCAGAGATTACTAGAGATCCACCTTTGGGACAAGGATGATGCACTTGGTACACTATGCCTAGCAGGCCCCACAGGAGCACCACATACTTGGCAGGTGTCTCAGGACTTGTACGATGACATGGTAACTTTCATTCCATCATTTGAGCTGTTACAGATGATCTACAAGCATCTTCGACTCATATGGAGACCCATGGGGTCATTGGTTTGCACCCACATCCATTGGGAGCACCACAGACCTACTACTTGGAGAACAAGGGGCCCACTTCCTTGCCCATCACATTTTGAGGAGTTTATTTATCATTATGGAACTTCTAGACATTATCAAGCGTTTTGGAGGGCCTCACGACATGCATTATTATTATTTGACCTCCTGAGAGGCTTATTATTCCATTTATGAGCTAGTTTGGTGGGCTTGTCACCAAAAGGTGGTTTATTTGCATATTATTTTATTTTTAGGGGCTAATGTAGGCTCATTGTGAAATTTTCACTCTGAAAATTGTTACTGCAGTAGTTGGTTTATTTCGCCTACTTATTATGATAAGTTATTTACAAATGCTTCAGTAAATTTTGAAGTAAACACAACTACAACATTCACTCTAATCAAAAGCAGAAGAACAATTAAAACACATATAGCACAATAGAAACAACCACATGAACTATTGGCTGGAGGGATCTTGACCCAGGTTCCTTATTTAAGGTTTGCCAACAAACCCCTATACGATTGGCCCTTTCGGCAATGGCCTACTTGCGCAGGTCAACGTCTCACCTGAAGTAGTATAAAAGGATGCTGGAACCAGGTTTCTGCACCGTGAGAGAGAGAAAGTTAATTGAAGTGGGTCCTTTCAGTTCTAATAGATTTGCACTCGAGAAGCCCTAATACAGAAACCCTTAACAGTGTGTCAACGTAATATCTTTAGTGAAGCTCATAAATCATTAAATAGCATGTTAACAGAAGAAAAACAACCAAATCTAACCAGATCTATGCATTCATCTTCTTATACAGTATCGCATCCACGTGCGCATCAATAATCATCAATATGCAACAAACAAATATAGCCTTAGAACGAACACAGAGTGCAGTCAATACTCATAACACAGAACACATCAGCTATCTCAAACAATGTTCTCATTCATTAATATCTAGATCCAGCTTACAGACTCTATCTACTAGCCCGCGCACATAGCTAGCGGGGTCCGCACACAGCTGGACTCGGGGTCTCCGCGCACACAGCGAGCAGGAGCCCTTACCCAAACAATCGACAAAATATCCACAATTTGTATCCCAGCTTGATCCGAAAGTTGGCCTCTCTCTAGACTCTATTTATCCATCTATTTATAACATATTAGCCTGCGCTATTCTATGGTCCGCAAACCATGGTTTACAGACTCTTGGTCTACCCTTTGACCCATTACAATTATTTAGGAGCTTTAACCCGCCCCAAAGCCCCAGCGCTAGACTAGATTGTTACAAATTATTACAAAGATGTTCCAAAATTGCTGCTAGGGGACCCTGCGCCAATAGGACCCCAACACAATCTTGTTACTTGTCTTGAGTCACAGCGGCAGTGGGGTCTTCATCTTCTCCTAGAGTTGTTCAACGGCAGCGAAAAAAGGGGACAGGACACCTTCGCTCTACGTGACTACATTTCGCGTGATGTCAACAAACTTTTGTGAAGTTGGTCCTTCGGTAGTTGCAGTGACGCTCTCCAAGGTCTGGTTCAACTGCTTCACTACCCCATCTAAATCCTGTGAAAGCTTGAGAGCTTCATCAGCGCATGGCTTCAGGTGATCGCTGAGGACCTACTTCTTGTGGCAGAGCTCCTCAAATTCATCTCTGAGCGCGTGGTTGATATGAAGGCGCGCTAGCCGTTGTGCTATGACGAGGGTGGGCATAGTGGCTTCCATTTGCTCAAAATATTGCTCCTTGTGTAGCTCCTAATTGAATTGGCGGAGAAGGGGAACACATTGCACCATGGACCATAACCCCATAGCAGTTTCTAACAATTCGGCACCCTTTGTAATTGGTGCTGTAATACTGCTTGTAGCTTCCTTGACCATCGCAGCTCACTGGGCGCGCACCTCAGGAGGGATCTCGAGCTGCAACTTGGCCTGTAATGGAGCTATCTGCAGTTCCAAGTCGACTTTAACAGTTTTCACTTTGGTCTAGGATGCCTTCAAAGCGGCAACCAAGCCTTCAACCTTGGTCTGCGACGGAGGCAGGGATTACTTCTAGCATTTCCTCGTAGAGCCGGTCTATCAAATGCTTTAATTCTGCCTGCTGCACGACTATTGCGATGTGTGCTTCCTGGGCTTGGGCGGTTTCGACAGCTTTCGTCACAATAGTTTACGCGGCCTCATTGAGTTGTTGCTGCGGCCGCATTTATCTGTGTTGAATCTCATCGGAGATGAATACATAAAGGGCGTGCAACTGCTCACCTGTTAGTCTTGCCACGTCGAGGTCAATCGCAGAACACGCGCGCACCTGCTCGCATAGGATCGAGGGTACCATAGTGAAAGTCGCGCCCGGGAGGGGCAAATCCGATGCTCTGTCATGATGGCCAAGGCTGTAACTATAGTTGGCTGGCTCGCTTGATTCTGCCTCGCCTGATTCATGCTCGTCAAAAGCGTGTTTGTTGTTTCTCTTGCATCTTTGCTATCAGCACCGAATAGTCTTCAATGACATGGTCGAACTTCCTGCAATATCTGCAGGACTGACACACAAGGTTCGGGCAGTCTCTTGCATAATGCCCCACATCCCCACAATTGTAGCAAATAAGTTTCCCTCATCCTTGACTTGCGCTTCCACCTCTCCCTCCTCCTTGTCCTCTTGCAGGGGATCCTCCCTACCCCGAGGGATATAGTGGTGATGAAGGGTCGGCCTATACCTTGTATAGGTTTCCCCTATCTACCATTAAGTCGAGTGTTCGGCAGTTTTGCTTGTCATGACCTACTGACGAGCAGAGTCTGCACCACTCTTGTTTCGGTGCTGGAACATAGGCACCTAATTTAGGGCAGTGATTTGTATCATGTCTTCCTACTACCCGACAGTCGACGCACCACAGCGTGGGGGTACTTGGTCCAGCCATGTCTCTAGGGCATAGAGGACTTGGTCCCCTAGCTTGCATATAATCTGACAATAGAGGGCATTGATCCTTAGTGTGGCCTGAGACCCTGCAATGTATGCACCAAGCGTCCGAGCTAGCTTCTTTAACTCGATCCGTTTACAAGTTTTGAATTTCTAAGTGCATCGCTTCTACTCTAGTTGGCTCTGGATCTGTAGTGCTGCAAATTGAGTATCATCTCTTGGCATAGCTTCTAGCTTCATAGCAATTTCCAGGGCTTCTTCCTGGGAGTCGATCTTTTGTTGACCCGTAGGTCCGCGTAGATGTGGTAGTAGCATAGCGATAAACCATTCCTTATGATGTTTGTCCTCGTAGACAAATCCTCCATCGCTGATGACTTTCTTCAGTCGTTGGTCAACTTCCCATACAGACTCTATAAGTCCTTGCTTGAAATCTTTCAATTCGACCACACATTGAGAGTAGGAATTAGGCTTCTGGAACTGCTGCTTTTGGGCATCCTTAATTTCTTGTATTGAAGGATTCGCGTGCTGACCAATGTATCCCATGAACCAATCTAGGGCCCTTCCTTCAAAATCTATGGATAGTTGTGCCCTCTTGACAACATCATTATTGATATTCTGCACAGTCCATACTGACTCTGCTATAAACCATAATTGATTCATATCCTCGTCCCTTGTACCCTTAAAGGTAGGTAACTTCATGTGCGTAGCCATATCGTCTGCAGGTGGTGGCGGAGGTGGGGTAGGAGAATTCTTACCCTTGTGTGGGTTCGACGATGGCGTAGCCGGGGGACTGGTTTCTTCGTGCACAGCCCTGCCTTGGTTGAGGTCAGGTGACTCCCTTAAAGGACTGTATACCGATCTATCCCCTTCTTGATTAACCCGATAGTATTTACTGCTTCATGTCGTGCTTCCACTCTAGTCAAAGGTCATTCACTCAGTGTGGTTGCACAGAACACCCTCTTCACACAATAGAATCTTAATTAGCAGCGGCAATGTTTGTAAGAACTTACCTCTAAACACTTTGAAGAACCTTCGCTCAACTTCAGAATAGGATACAAACTGATCGACTGCAAATTTAGTTACAAATCCCCTCCCAAAATACTATCAAGCCAGTGATCTACAGTGTTGGTGATCTTGTTATCAGTATTCTCCAACTGTGGGATCAATTCAGGGGTCCACTGTGTGACCTGATCGTCTTTCCAACAGGTTTGGAACTCCACCAACCTTGCCAGCCACTCTTGCAGTTCATGTGTGAAGGTTACAAAGAAGATTTCGTGCACCTCTGTGAAAATGTACTTGTTCTTCCACTCTTCGACACTCAATTTCTTACCTCGATTCTCTCTTAAGGAAAATTGTTGAATCTGCTTTTCAAACCAGTCCTTGAATTCAAGCTTTAATGGCTGCCAATTACCTCGTGGCATTACCCGTTCTCTCTCTCAAAATGCTCCCGGTCCCCACAAGGGAACCATTTGTTGGCTTGAGGGGTCTTGACCCAGGTTCAGTTTTTAAGGTTTGCCAACAAACCCCTATACTACTGGCCCTTTCGGTAATGGTCTTCTTGCGCAAGTCAAGGTCTCACCCGAAGTAGTATGGGAGGGTGTTAGAACCAGGTTTCCGCACCATGACAGAGAGACAGTTAATTGAAGTGGGTCCTTTCAGTTCTAACAGATTTGCGTTGGGGAAGCCCTAATACAGAAACCCTTAACAGTGTGTCGGCGGAATATCTTCAGCGAAGCTCATAAATCATTAAATAGCATGTTAACAGCAAAAAAAAACAACCAAATCTATGCATTCATCCTCTTATACAGTATCACATCCACGTGCGCATCAATAATCATCAGTATGCAGCAAACAAATATAGCCTGAGAATGAACATAGAGTGCAGTCAATACTCATAACATAGAACATCTCATCTATCTCAAACAGTCTTCTCATTCATTAATACCCAAATCCAGCTTACAGACTCTATCTACTAGGTCGCGCACACAGCCAGCGGGGTCCACACACAGCAGGACTCAGGGTCTCTGCACACACAGCCAGCAAGAGCCCTTACCCAAACAATCGACAAAATATCCACAATTCGTATCCCAGCTTGATCCGAAACTTAGCCTCTCTAGACTCAATTATCCATCTATTTATAACATATTAGTCTGCGCTACTCTATGGTCCGCAAACCATGGATTGCGGACTCTTGGTCTACCCTTTGACCCATTACAATTCTTTAGGGGCTAGATTATTACAAAATATTACAAAAATGTTCCAAAATTGCTGCTAGGGGACCCCTGCGCCAACATGAACCGAGTTATTTTTGGACATTTATCCCCGGAAAAAACCCAATGTGGGAAAACCAGTGCAGCAGATGAGGGTTTGTACTAATCTTCAGCAGTGAAAAGATCAATTACATAATTCATGACAAGCAGAATCAATAGCGTACACCTGATATGAATTTTCCAAACAATCTGGAAGAATTCTCGACACACGGGATGACCTCCTGCACCCTCTACGTCAATCTGCATAGCTCCTCTGCGCAATCACTGTCTGGACTGCGTAAGTTTGCATGGAGGGCTAGTGTTGTTGCTCAGCACTGCCTTCCCTTTCACTTTTGTCTTTTCTCTTCTCCGCTTTCGTTGACTTCTCCCTCCTCCTTCTATCTCTGCAATCCCGCCTCTACAGACTCACCCTCTGAAATTGAATTCTCTTACTTCAGAATCGATTTCCTTCGGGTACTGAGAATATGCTCGACTTGCTTTCCAAATGACCCTCAAGCCTTCTCTTATAGTCTTCTCACTGATGAATCAACGGCCCAGATTATATCCTTAATCAATGGCTCAGATTAAAAGATGACTTGATCTTCGTTTTCTAGAAGATTCACACTGTTATTTATTAGTACCCTTTAATTATTTAATTTCCCCAAGTTTAGGCTTAGGGATCACATTAAAATAATTAATTATTTTAATAAAGCAAAATCTGAGTGGAATTTCCACAAACGATCTGGAATATTGTTTTCCAAGCCTCTCCTCAAAATTTGAGACCTGGAACACTTCACAATGCTATAAAATCAACACTCATTAGCTAAATCGAACTCCTAAATGGTGTATAAATGGGATTTAGTTGGATTCATTTGTATCATCACTTGACTTGGGATCTCTCTATCTTTATAGAACTTCGCATTTTTCCTTTGAGGACTATTTTTGGATGATGGATGATTTTTGATGTATGGATTTGGCTTATTTCTATCTTGGAGCTTCTTATTTGCAAATGTAATGTTGGTTGGGTATACTCTCTAACATTGTAAGTGCAAATTTAATGCTATTTTTCTTGTTGCTCCATACAACTGAATTTCGCTATAATTAGGGCTAATTGCTCCATGTATGAAATGTGGAATTATGTGTCTATTTAGTTTATTCTATGTATGGGCCATTGTTAGATGAATGAAATTTCCTAGAGATCATGTTATATTGATAAACTTGCACCATTTGCATGAAGTATAATTGCTTGAAGTTCACTTTTCTTCTCTTTCCTTTAACGTTGGACGAAGTTGACTTTTTGGGCCTCCTTGAACAAGAAACTGAATTCTTCTTGATTATTGTCCTTGACTCCATATCCCCAAGTGAATAAGCCATTGGTCCCTCAAAAAAGGGTGATCAGTTTCCCCTCTTTTTCACATTTTTCCCTAGGTCTAGCCCCATTAGGTCACCTAGAGCATCAATTTCCCAGAAATCTAACCACAGGAAAACTTTGATCTCCTATAGGCAACTGCGTTGGTGGGTGCCCTCTCTCTCCTCTGAATTGAGCCAATTCTGACTGTGAAATCTCCAGATTCCCCAAGCCCTAGCTCTGGGATCAAGTTTTGTCTAGGTGTTCCCAAGGCTAGAACCTAGTAGGATGAA
The DNA here is from genome assembly GCA_034641835.2 of Pinus albicaulis. NCBI lineage: Eukaryota > Viridiplantae > Streptophyta > Pinopsida > Pinales > Pinaceae > Pinus > Pinus albicaulis. The sequence goes on from CM076579.1 coordinate 256,957,186, forward strand.
TTTGACATCGTTAGAAGAAAATTCTTGTTTGATCCTTTCCCCTCACCTTGACCATGTTAAGAACATCGTTGGGTGCCAAAATCCATCCCCTAACTTGGGCTGAGTCCACTTGGCCTCGTGTGGTCCCCTTCTTCATCAAAGTTGATTTATCAAGGACTGCTCGAGAATCTAAGCTCCTAAAGGATTTTAGGGATTGAGAAACTCCTTTGTAAATCTCATCTTTCTACCTCAACCCTTCAATTCTCATCCCCTCTCCCTAGAAGATCAAGTCCCTTGCTTAATAGGCAAGCAAGTCCCATTCTTCATTCTATCCTAGGGAAAGGGTTTCCAAGGTCACTTCACACCTATTCATTGATCTATACTTTACAAGTGACTTCCTAAACTATTGGGTCTCCTCCCATTGGTGAAAGTCCGTAAAGAGCAGGGAGTCTCAGCTGTGTGAAAAATTATGAATGTTACTTATGTACAAATCTACTGTCAGATCTGGTTATGCTCCTCCTACTTAATTAAGTTATTAACTGAAAAATTCAGATTAATATCGAAACAAAACACATAACAGACTTTCACCAATTTAGATCTAGAAAAAGTACATGCACACATAGACAAAGTGACACAGTCATTTTCTGGACAAGTAGTCCTCGGAAAAAACCCAATGAGGGAAAACCAGTCTGCTAGCTGCTGCAGGGTTTTATTATTAAGAGTATTTCTCAATACAACAAACCTGGGTTCCATATGTGGAAAACCCGACAAAGAAAATATAGATCTGCAACTCACCCGCTGTTCTGAAGCCAAAATATTCACTGATCCACACCCTCAAATGGGATTTACAGGACTTAGCCAAAATTAGGCCCTAGAAACCCCAGCGCTGCCCCTGAAGCCCCTGCGTCAGCCTCTGCAACCTCTGGGTCCCTCAACGCTGGCGTGGAAAGGGTTGTGTAACCCCAGATTGGGTGACGCAGACCCTACGCTGCCCCTAAGGGTCTCTGCGTAACCTCTGAGGGTTTCTAGCTGCTTCACGCTGCCCTTGAGGGTGTGTTAATTTTGGACAACTAGGTCCAAACTCCATGTTGTGATGCTCAGATGAAGATGCCAATATTTTTATTGGACTCCTCTTTCGGAGAGGTGCAAGATCGATCTAAAGATCATCTTGATCCGATGAGTAGAACATTTATTTTGAATTAATTCCACTTATGTGCAGGTCGGCCTTAAGGTTTTATGCCCCAGCAGTTGTGTCACACACCCTCATTGATGGATATATATTGGTCAACGTTGGAGGACATTTTCACTCATCTCATCCTCACACATTTCTCTCTACTCATCAACATTTTACTTTATTGTTTATGTGATTGTTGACTAATATTGGGATAAAAAGTAAAGTTGCATCAAGCATGGAACATCTACAAAAATTTACAGGGTGACTGCACAACACATGCATAGTCGAAGTTGCCTCTGCGTTGCGCAACCGCTGCTCTCTATGTTGCTGCTTCTCTTGCTTCACTACGCTGCCTTTCTGAAGTTGCTCTCTATCTCTTGTTGATTCTAGACATTGGGATTAGACCATCCCCTTTTTCTAAACTCCCCTCTCTACAGCTGAAACACTTCTGGGAATTCTTAGCAAACCCTGCTCTAGAATCTCACCTTAGCTTCAGTGCTCTGCCTTTGTGTGTCTTTACAAATGACCCCAAGCCTTTCCTTTATACTTTTCTCGTTGGGAAACCAACCTCCATGAGTAGATCTTGAATTAATGGCTAAGATTAAAAGGAATCTTGATCCGTGTGACTTAAGACAATTTCATCACATGTTTAATTTAATTAACTTTATTTATTTAATTTTTCTTAGTTTAGACTTAGGAAATACATTAAAATAATTAATTAATTAAATATCTCCTAAACCAAATGAAATTTCTTGAATCTCTTTCTGGGTCTTGTAGATCATGTGTACTCTAGTCCCTCCACAAATTTTGGGAGCTAGAGCACATTTGATGCTACCCCCACTACGCAAAATCTCAACACTCCCTCTTAGCACGGAGTGTGCTCTAGCAATACATCACACCATGTATCACAAGATTTTGGTCATTGGTTTCTGTGTTGTTGATGCTTGGCCTGCTGCCACTCAACTCTGCATTGTTACTACCATTCTGTACTGTTTCCCATGACGCTGTCACCGCCACTACCACATTTGTACTGCAACTCCCTCTCAATCTGCTGCATCTATGCTGCCCATAGGACTGCCACTACTAACTGTTGCACTGCAACTTTAGTTGTTGAGAGAAACAACTGAATTGCCTGCCCTATATTTGACAGACAAGTCAGTTGGGCTGCAACCTCATCACTAAAGTTCCATTGGTTGTTGATATGTGCTGTCATCTGGAGAATGATGCACAGCCACAGCTCTGCACTGTGTAAGCAGACTCCCTCTGCACTGTTAAAGTCACATCAGCCCCTTGTGCTGAAATCTTTCACGCTGCTGCTGCACTGTGCTGTCCTCCTGAAGCCTCCACATTGATGCAGCTCTGCTCTGCGTTGCTGAAGTCACATCAGCCCCTACGTCGCTGCTGCCTCTACATTGTTGCTGCATGTAGAAATTGTATAACTTATGTGTTATATGTCCAAGATTCTCCTGATCTCACACTATTTTAACTTCATGCAAAATATAGAATCTATTCCACCATTGATCATTTGCGGAAATTAAATCAAGATTGCAATGCACACATGAAAAAATAAAAATTCACACACATTAACATAGTTGTTTAACAGGAAAGTCTGAAGCTGAAAACCCCAACTATCTGTATATAATATATGTCATAGAGATCATGTAACAATCCTCATACAAAGCTGATCATATCAAGCTCTCAGTACAATACAATTGCTACACACTAATCAAGAACAATCAGCAAAAATCTGCATTGATTTTTGCCCTCCTAATAGCGTGCCTCTACTGCGCAATCCCTGCTGAAGAATGGCTCTGAATGAGTTCGAATTGCTCTAGCCTTGCTCACGCAATCCTCATTGGCATCTCCAATGAATGTGTGGTGCAAACAATGCAACACTATATTCACAACTGATAGTCACACTTGCTCTTTCACCAATCTCTCCACTGAGTCTCCACTGATCTGTTCTGCACTGTAGTTAACTGTTGTCTTTGTCCAGTTAAATAATGAGTTATTATTTAGTGAATTAATTTAACTAATTAATTCACTCAACTCCACTGAAAGTATCAATCAGTTAGAAATAGACACAATCAGTTCAACTGTGTTAGACTCCACAAGTGTAGTTAAACTAGAAACCAACTCCACCAACTACTTCTCCAACTCCACCAAACTCTGCGACTTGAGTTCTAACTGAATTCCTCCATGCATGAACCACCAGTAGCTCTAGGAATTGCGTAATTCCTTCAGCTAGCTGATCTAAACAATCTGTTAACTGAATGTCAGTGCTCCAACAGAATAATAGAGTCCAAATATTATTAAGAGCTAATAATATCAAACATGTCTATTTTTATATTGGCAGTCTAAAAATAGACTCCACCCAAAATGTCTAAAAATAGAAGTCCATCTATTTTTCCAACTTGACCAACCATCCACAAATAGCGTCCTGCAACTCATAGAATATGATCGACATGTCTAAAAATAGACTTTGCACCAAAAATAGCCTGCGGGCCCACTTAGTGAAGGCGACTCTTTTCACTAAGCTCATCATCTTGTTAAATCTCAACACTCCCTCTCAACAAGATAGGGATTATCTGCTACCCCGATCATGTCTATTCGAATTTGCTCCTGGTGAGCGCCTTCGTCAAAATATCTGCATCCTGATCTTTCGTAGGAATGTAAGAAAGCAACATGATCTTCCGCTGCACACAATCTCTGATATGATGGTATCGGATGTCAATATGTTTAGATCTATCATGAAATACTGGATTAACCGAGAGTTTAATGCAACTCAGATTATCACAATATATCACAGTAGGATCTAAATGAGAACCGAACAAACCGACCAGGACCTTCCTCATCCATATAGCCTCGCATGCAGCCAAACTTGCTGCCATGTACTCGGCCTCTGCTAAACTGAGTGCCACGGATCTTTGTTTCCTGCTGTACCAAGAAACTGTCGTAGATCCGATACTGAAAATCCCTCCTGATGCGCTCTTTCTGTCCGTTGGGCTTCCTACCCAATCTGGATCCGTGAAGCCATGCAGCTTCACCTCATCCGACTATCTGTACCACAATCCATACCCAGATGTGCCCCTTAGATACCCCAGGACATGCTTGCTTGCCTTCCAAAAGAGCTTGGTAGGCTTCACCATCACTTGTGAAAGCTGGTTCACAGCATAGCATATGTCTGGTCATGTATTGACTAAATACATGAGCGAACCAACCAACTGTCGATAAACAGTGGCATCCACTACCTTTGTCGATGTAGCATCCTCCTTCCTCCAACCACCAGGAAGAGGAGTGTCGATAGGCTTGCAGCCTTGCATGTGAAACTTCTCCAGTATCTCCTGGGCGTACTTGCCTTGAGACACAAACAGTTCACCTTTCCGCTGCCAAATTTCCAATCCCAGAAATAATGAAGAGGCCCAAGTCCTTCATCTCAAATTTTGCAAGATCTCATTGCATGAGTGTATCAGCTCATCACCCGTTAGTATTAAATCATCTACATAAAACACAATGATCAAAAGCTTACCCTCCACCACAATCTCGGTATAGGTTTGGATCCGCCTCACTCTTGGCGAAACCAAGTCCTAAGGAAATAATTGTCTATCCTGTACCAAGCACGAGGTGCTTGTTTCAAATTCTCATACATACTTTAACCTACATATACTCAATTATCGAAGATTTCCGAATCCTTCAGGCTGCTCTATGTACACCTCCTCCTCAATAACTCCATTGAGGAACGCAGTCTTCACATCCATCCGATGAATGTGCCACCCCATCTGCGCTGAGAGAGCAAGGATCGTCCGTATGGAAGAATAGTGTGTTGGCACAGCAGTGCTCTTTCATGGCCAGACCCTCGGGAGTCCGTGAGAAGCCCCAGGAAACAAATCTTGCCTTGTACTTCTTGACGCTCCCGTTAGCAGCTTGCTTCACTTTGTAGATCCATCCCAAACCTACCACCGATTTCCCTTCCGGCCATGGGAAAATCTCCCATGCACTGTTTCTAACAATAAAATCATACTCTTCCATCAGGGTATCTACCCATGCAGGGTCCTCCACAACTTCCTTGAAAGAGGATGGTTCTATCATGATACACTTGCTCATCAAAGCCATGTATCCAATAAATCGGTCAGGTGACTGTCTCTTTCTGTGTTGTGATGTAGGAACTCCTACACTCTGCACTGCATCAAGATTCAGTCGCTCAACTTCTATAGTGCGCTTCCTCCCTCTGATGTTTGGTGCTGCATGAGTGGTTTCTTCCACTCCATGAACCTCCTCTTGTGGCTGATCCACATCTTGAGGCTCATCTTTAGGAACAAGTAGCTCCTCCTCTGCATGCAAGTGTAGCTCCCTCTCAAGCGACAATTTCATTGCTTTCTCCTCATGAAATTTGATATCCCATCGCACTACAGTCATCCGACTGTCTAGCAAATACACACGATAATTGTGGGGTGTTTCTGTGTACCCCACAAATATCCCAACCTCTGCAGTCGGCTTTAGCTTCTTCTTGGAATCCTTCGTCACATGAATGTAAACAAGTGAGCCAAAAATCTTCAAATGAGAAATATCAGGCTTCTTACCAGAAAACGCCTCTTCGGGTGTACTCATGCCAAGTACTCTATGAGGACAACGGTTTTGCACATAAACCACAATGTTGCATGCCTCAGCCCACAAGTGTATGGGAAGGCTCTGATCATGCAACATCGCCCGTGTAGCACCCACGATTGTTCTGTTCTTTCTCTCCGCGACCCCATTTTGCTGTGGGTTATGAGGAGCTATGAGTTCTCTTCGAATTCCTTCTTTGCTACAAAAGTCTTTGAATTCGCCAGAGATGTATTCACCACCATTATCACTCTGGAGAGATTTCACTTGCTTCCCTGACTCTTTCTCAACCAGCGCCTTGAACTCACAGAGCTTTGAGTATGTCTCGCTCTTCTTCTACATGAAGAAGATCCAGCACTTATGAGAAAAGTCATCAACAAATATCACATAATACATGTGCTTTGCTGTTGAAGCAACCGAGAAAGGTCCACACATGTCTGTGTGAATTCTCTCAAGGATTGCCGAAGCACGACTATCCTTCTCACGAAAGGTGGTCTTCACAAATTTTCCCAAAGTACATCCCTTGCACTGATCTGACTGCGCAAGTGTACCTTTGGGAAGCCCGGTAGAAATCTGTTGCAAAATTTTCAAAGCGCCATGGTGAAGATGGCCCAATCTCCTGTGCCACAATTCGCCCTCATCTTGGCTCACCACTCCTTCTACTTTGCCTGCCATTGCAGCGCAGCCATCTACCTGCAATTGATAAAGATTCTGAACTCTAATCCCTATCCTCCTGGTTTGACTAGTTGTTTTATGGCGCAGGAAAGCTTTTCTCTTGCTAAAAACATCATAACCCTTGTCTTCCAGCATCGTCACGGAGATCAGATTCTTCTTCAATCCTGGAACATGCATGACATCCTTCAAGATGAAAGGTTTACCGAACTCCCTCTCAAAGGAAATGGTCCCGATACCAGTCGCACTGTATCTACCATCATTGTCCATCTCGATGTGCACTCCAAGATCTTTTTCCTCCAGATCACTAAAAAAATCTTTGTCTCCAGTCATATGGAAAGACGCACCACTGTCAAGAAACCACACCGATCCCATCACACTTGAAACCAAGCATGCGATCAAAGAAAAGTCGAGCTCAAACTGCGAGGCTAAGGTCTCTCCTGCTGTAGAACTAGCAGCGCTCTTATTCTTCTTCTTCTGTGGGCAATTAGTGGCGAAATTCCCATGCTGATGACAGTGAAAACACTTCACCTTGGACAAATCCTGCTTCTTGCCTTTAGCTTCGGATTTGGAAGATTTATTCCCTTTTCCTTTCTGAGCTTTGGCAGCCAAAGCGCAATTTTCTTCATCTTCATTCTTCGATGAAGATCCATCCCTAGTACCCCGCCTTATCTCCTCCTGCACAAGATCCAACCAAAGTCGCTCCCATCTTGGTAGTTTCTCCCGTCCATTGACAGAGTCTTCGTAGCTATGCCAACTCTTCGGAAGCCCAAGGAGAGCCAAGCTCACCAAGTCTTCTTCATCAATAATAACCCCCACACTTCCCAGCTCATCCTTGTAGTGGACAAACTTCGTGAGGTATTTTGGAATACTATTGCCTTTCTCCATTTTTATTTTTCTGAGCTTGTCTTTAAGCGCCAACTTCCTCTGGTCACTTTTGCTTTGGAACAACTCTGTCAAAGCCTTCCACATTAAGAATGGAGTGGATTTACCATGAAGGCTGGACACAATGTGGTCCTTCACACCTTCTAATAGAATCCTTCGACACTTTGCTACCTTCTTTTGCCATGCATCAGGTGCGGCTGCATCGCTAGAAGCAGGCTTCAGAATATCAACATCTATGAACTCCTTCAACCCATTATCATCCAGCACCGCCTCCATCCTGTCCTTCCATGCTATGTAATTCGAGTTCCCATCAAGGGCATACTCCAATCGCAATCCGTTGAAAGACATTTCAATGAATGCTCAACTTCGACACCAAGAAAACACTGCAACAAATTCGAATTCCACCAGCACAAAACTCAAATGCTTCAATAATTACACTCTCCTCCAATGATCAACACTGCTCTGATACCATATAGAAATTATATAACTTGTGTTATATGTCCAAGATTCTCCTGATCTCACACTATTTTAACTTCATGCAAAATACAGAATCTATTCCACCATTGATCATTTGCGGAAATTAAATCAAGATTGCAATGCACACATGAAACAATAAAAATTCACACACATTAACATAATTTTTTAATGAGAAAGCCTGAAGCTGAAAACCCCAACTATCTGTATATAATATATGTCATAGAGATCATGTAACAATCCTCATACAAAGCTGATCATATCAAGCTCTTATTAAAATAAAACCACTACACACTAATCAAGAACAATCAACAAAAATCTAAACTGATTTTTTTCCCTCCTGATAGCCTGCCTCTACTGCGCAATCCCAGCTGAAGAATGGCTTTGAATGAGTTCGAATTGCGCTAGCCTTGCTCACGCAATCCTCATTGGCATCTCCAATGAATGTGTGGTGCATACAATGCAACACTATAGTCACAACTAATAGTCACACTTTCTCTTTCACCAATATCTCCATTGAGTCTCCACTGATCTGTTCTGCACTGTAGTTAACTATTGTCTCTGTCCAGTTAAATAATGAGTTATTATTTAGTGAATAAATTTAACTAATTAATTCACTAACTCCACCGGTACACCGCTAGAAATAGACACACCGCTTCAATCAGAAAGCAACTCCACAAGTGTGCTAAACTAGAAACCAACCTTACCCAAACTCTGCCACTTGAGTTCTAACCGAAGTCCTCCATGCATGAACCACCAGTAGCTCTAGGAATTGCGTAATTCCTTCAGCTAGCTGATCTGAACAATCTGTTAACTGAATGTCAGTGCTCCAAGAGAATAAGATAATGTTTAGAGTCCAAATATTATTAAGAGCTAATAATATTCGACATGTCTATTTTTAGACTGGCAGTCTAAAAATAGACTCCGCCCAAAATGTCTAAAAATAGAAGTCCATCTATTTTTCCAACTTGACCAACCATCCACAAATAGCATCCTGCAACTCATAGAATATGATCGACATGTCTAAAAATAGACTTTGTGCCAAAAATAGTCTGCGGGCCCACTTAGTGAAGGCGACTCTTTTCACTAAGCTCATCATCTTGTTGAATCTCAACACTGCATCTGCACTGCATTGCGCCTTCCAACCTTCAGATTTGCCTCTGCTTCATCTGTGATCTATGCACCCACTGCTCCACTTGTCATGTTATTGTCTTAAGGCTCCCGTAGCTCGGATGTGATCCAAGAGATGAGCTTCTCAAGGATCCCGTCATCATTCTGTAGCTGCTCTACAAATCCATGTCGCCCCACTTTCGTGGTTCATGGGCACTCATGGCTGCATCATCTTCTGACACATCATCCGCCACAGCAGCCTTAGAAGAAGAAGCTTCCTTGTCCTTTTTCTTCTAAGGGCAATTGCTCGCATCGTGTCGTAGTTCACCACACTGGAAGCACTTGATCTTTGACAGATCCTTCTTCTTCTTTCCCTGTTGCCTCTTTAATGTCAGGGTTGCGTCTTCTTCATCTTCCTTCTTCACTTTACTTGATCTCGAGTTGTACTGCTTCTTGGTGATTCTGCGGAGTTCTTCTTGACACATGATTGCCCACAAGTTGTCCCAGTTTGAGAGGTCTGCTCTGCACAAGATACTTTGGACAAAGGTTTCCCACTCATCTGTGACTGCATTGAGAGCAGTCTTGACCATCACAGCATCTTCCACCTTAGCACCTGTGGCAATCAACTAGTCTCTGATCGACTGTAATCTGAAGAGGAAATGTTCCATGTCTTCCCCCTTTGTCATCATGAATGACCACATCTGAGCCTCCAAAAGCATTTTCCGCTGGACAGAGTTTCCCTCATATAGGGATGTGAAGGCCTTCCACATCTCATTAGTTGTTTTCTTCTCAGCTATATGTGAGACAATATGGTCCTTAATTACATCCATTATCAGCGACTTTGCATGACTCGCAACTTCATTATGCTTCCTCATGAGATTTGTATCGGTTGGCGTGGCCAGAACTTGTTCTACATGGTCTCTTAGATGATATGCCTCTAAGACTATTAGGATTCTAGCCTTCCAAATTGAGAAGTTGGATAGGCCATCCAATCTGTCCTGATTACACAGTCCATGAGGTGCTACCTACTCAGAAATTTGTCGAAGCTCCTCTTCTCTCTGCTAGAGATCTGAATCCAAGGTCCTTGGCGAAACAGGCACCTTGTTTGGTCCAATCTGCTAATGTAGATTAGGCTTCAATTTCTTATCAATCTGAGTAGGTACACTTAGAGGTACTTATCTAAAATATATAGATCTAGAATGATTTGGTCTCCTAAATGAGGGTTTAGTGTAATAGGATTCAATACTCTTTTTGACAAGAGGTTGTTCTTTGTCTACTTCCACACTTGAACACCTTCTTAAACAAAACAAATCTAATCTCCTAAAAACAGAGTTCTTATTGTTTGTCTGAGATTCTCTAGTTCTTTTACAATGACTAAATTCATAAAACCTCTTCCAAATCCTAACTCAACACACTTATCAATCACAATTATTCAAAACAGAAAACAAGGTAAATAATCTTGAAATCAACCAATAGCTAAGTCCTTTTACAAGGTTCAGTCATTAGACTACAAGTTGAGTTTTGCAATTATAACCATGATCATTAAGCAGAAATGATAAATGAAATAGTAAACACAACTTCAATTCGAAGACTGATGTCAATTGAATCTTCTTACAAAGACCTTTCACAAAAGACACAGACTTTATTAACAATTCTGATTCATAAACTTGCAGCATAAGAATTAAATAGAAATTTCTATCAGATCTGATTATGCAAATGTAAATGAAAAACACAACAAAATGTACCAGCTCTGTAGTGGGGGCCCTTCACACGTTGCAAGCACACCTTAAGATAACTCAGATGAATAAAATTACTGACTGTAACAACATAGACCACTGAATCTCTGTATTAAACTCTGAAAGCCAATTACATAAATCGAGTTTTTGAGTTTGTCACATAAAAGCTCATGTCTAGCCTTCAATGTTTTTCTTCTAACTATTTATTATCGAATTACATAACAAGAAGAAGCTATTTGTGTTCCTCAAAATCCTAACTAACTACCAAAGGAGTCGAATTAGTTCAAATCCCTTTTTACAAGCAAAATATCAAATATGTTCATTAATTGCTTAGGATTTTCTGCTAAAATAGCTGAAGTTGACCAACGTTGACCAGCCACCTATGGACTTTGAATCTGGAGGTGGATAGATTTTTCACCATCCTTCTACATTCAGGAATAGACTCTCAGTCCTTGATTTGGCCAACCTGTCACGCAACGTGTCAAAACGTGAAGCCATTACAGGAAATTACGAAAGCCTGTAATTTTCTGAAAAATCCTAGTTTTAACACAAAAATTCCTAAAATCAATTCCAATGTAAAAATAATAATAATGGCATTACATTAATCAGTTTCAAAGGAATATGAGAGATTTATGAAGGTTAAATGAGAAAATATGATGGATAAAATGAACTTTTTAGGTGAAAGGATGAGTCATGAAATGGTACCAACATCTCCTCCAAACACAAGACTTTGCATGTCCTCATGCTAACCTGTCAGAATTCTTTTCTTGCTGCTTCTGCTACCTGCAGTAAAACATCTATGTTCATCTAAGTTTGATATTCAGTCTTCAAGATTTGGTATTTGGTCTTGATAGCTTTCTTCTGCCTATACCATTTGCTAGCCCATCTACAGATTTCAATTTTGTTGGTTTTGAGTTTTTTTACTTTTCTCTTCAGTTTTTCATTTTCATCTTGAATTTTCTTACTTTATATTCTCAATGCCTCATTTTCTCTTTTCACAACTCTTTCCAACATTTCTGATTCCACAAGCTCTTGTTGCAAATCTTGAATTTGCCTTTCTAGTTGCTTTTGCTTTTTGTTTGAGAGTTTTTGCTCCTTTGGTTCTTCCTCCTTGCTTTTGATTTCTAGTTCTTGTGTATTGTCATCCTGGGCTTGCTGTAGGTTATCATTGTCCTGAACTGTCTTGCCTTTAGTCCTTCTAGATTTCCTTGTATAAGTGGTGAAAATTTTATCCTTTTCAGTTTTTTTGGCTTCCTCCTTTCTCATTTTTCTTTTTCTTATACTGTTGCTAGGTAGAGCAAAAATGTTTGATCTGTATTCTGGAGTTTCATCATCTATTTCAATTACATCAACCATCAATTATGTATCTTGCTCTTTCTGTTTTTCTTCATTAATTTTAATTTCATTAGAGATCAAAAATCTCTTCCATGACATCCCTGTCTTCTGTGGTTCAAATTCAATCAAAAATTTTATCAAATCCAAAATGATACAGGCTTCTATCCATATTACTTCTTTATTTCTGTATGGTTTTAGAGATTTTAGTTAAACTTTGTAGAAGAAAATATGGAAGGCTTATAATACATTCTCCCTTTAGATGCAATAGCATTTTGATGTGATAAAGATACACTAAAACTATGCTATATCTGCCTTAACATGTAATAAATTTTTGAAGTACATAAACCATTTCATCCCAAGGATGAACAAGCTAACTTTTGGAAACTCCAATTTTCCAATTAACCGAGGACACTCTGGATCTAGATACAAACTGTGTTCATGATTTCTCCTTGAATTGCTTAGTTTTGAAATATTTTTCACCCTCTGGACTGATGCCTATGGTTTGAACAATAGTATCCTCTGAAACCCTGAATGAAAGATTCCCTACTGTGGCTATTTCTCCATTAAAGGAAGAAGCAAATTTCCTAGTAATTTCTTCATTATTTCCATTAAATTTCTCTAAAAATGTCAGCCACTGTTTATCTCTTAAAATTTTAACACAGTCTGCATTTATTTTCGAACTATCAAACCTCTCTAGTTCTGCCTTATACGCCATCAAATTCCTTTGTTCTAATACCCTGTCTTCTTATGCTCTATTTAAAATAAAAAAAATTAGCCAGGGTATTTAACAGTTACCTGGTCTATTGCATTCCTCCTAGAGTTTTCTAAGCTGACCTCCACGTGTTTGTATATGCTCTGGTTGCTAAATCTTCTCCTTTGTCCGAGCAAGGTATCTCGATAGCTCTGTCTTCGAACTATATTCTCGGCAACTTCTCTAATTTTAAACTACATAACCCTTTCAATGAACTTGAAAACTCAGTTTAAATTATACCGACCTCTATGCATGGAAAAATCTCAAAGTCCGCGCTTGTGTCATGGAATGATGTTGATGTGGTTGATATGGTCGTGGGTGCAGAGGATGGACTGAAATGAAATGGTTGCTGGCTACGAAGGACGAAATGGAATGATATGGCTACAGAGCTATGGTTTTGTACTGGCTGTCAGGTCGTGCAGAATAGACTTGTAGATTTGAGGTTTTTTTTTTTTTAAATTAAGGTTTTAAAAGGGTTAAGGGGGTATATATATAGGCTAAGGGTTTAGGACTTTTTAAGAGTAGTGGTGAGGGGTTAAAGGCGTATAGATATAGGCTATAGGTTTGAGGGTTTATGAAACTTTAGTTCATGCAGAATATGTTTGAGGTTTAAAATGAAGGTTGTAATAGGGGTTAAGGGACTATTAGATGTAAGCTATAGAATGTAGGCTATAGATATAGGCTATGATTTTTGAAGAGCAGTGGCATAGGTTAGAAGTATAGGTTATAGGAGAATTTTATGAAACTGATGTCAATAATTAACCATAAATTAATTATTTTAAAATTGAAATTAACATAGAAATTGAAGTATTAAAACAAGAATTCTTACAGTCCTTTACTGGTTCTTTTTTTGTAATCTCCCTTTGACTAGTTGACTTTGTGCAGGGATAATGTAGTCTTCTAAATAGGTCCCTCTCTGGAAATGAGCATGCAACAAGTCCCTCTGATATTTCTTGTTGAAATTTGACTTGTTTAATCTTGCAGAGATGTTGATGCAGCCTTTGACTTGCTTGGTTTTGTAGGCATGTTGATGCAGCCTTTGCCTTGCTTAGTTTTGTGGACATGTTGATGCAGCCTTATTTGATTTTTCCAACACGTTGATGTGATCTTGAACTGATGTGATCTTGATTGAATAGGTCCCTCTGCCATTTCTTTATAAAACTTTGATAATCTTTTGATGATGCACAGGTCCCTCTGCTGATCTGAATTAGAACAACTCCTTCTTTGAACAATCAATCAATTAAATAAAACAAATCCCTTGCTTAATGAAATTTTGGAAATGAGGAAATGAAAGAAAATATGAAAAATTCACTTTTTCCTTCTCCCCTACTTATTCATTGACGTGTCCTCAAGTCATTATTTAGAATTGGCAAGTGTAAATGAATTTGAGAGAAATGAAAAAAAATGAATTCTTACCGGCCAATTTTTTGGTTTTCCTGTAAGAATTCTAGTTTAGATTGTGCCAGACTCTGGTTTTCACATCTAAACTTTTATTTTGTTTGATTTTTTTATTGTTTTTTTTTTTATATATTTAAAAAATAAAAAATAAAAAAATTGAAGAAAAATAGAAATGATTATGGTAAAGATATCACAGTTAATTGCTGTATTATCTCAACCTCCTTCTGCTATGTCACTGTCTGAATGAAATCTTCTTTGCTTATAGGCTTGTGATAAAGCTTCAGCCTATGTCTATTTACTATAAATGTTCTTCCTTCTTGGTCAATGGTGCTAAGTTTTACTGATCCATTTTCAAAGCCCTCAACAATTTCATAAGGTCCCATCCAGTGTGTTGTAAACTTGGCCTTATAATCTTTAAATTTTGAATCAAATAGTAAATCCCAGTCACCTTCTTGAAATTGTTTCTTCTTGATGTGTGTGTCATGCCATTTCTTCCTTTGTTTTTGCATAAGTATTGTTCTTTCTAATGCCTGCTGTCTCATTTCATCCAATTGATTCAATTGCATGATCATTTCTTTTTGAGCCTCATTAAGATCAATGTCTAAATCTGCAGCCAATTTGTAAGTGTGTATTTGAAATTCAATAGGCAACATTACCTCTTTACCATACACCAGCACCCTGTGGTATCTTTCCATGTGATTCTGTAAGCCCGGAGAGCATCCTTGAGCTTATTCTCCCAGTCATTTTTATTCATTGCCACTGTTTTGGTGATGATTCCTTCCAGAGTTTTGTTTGTAGACTCCACCTGGCCATTGGCCTGTAGATGTTAGGGTGTACTCCTCCTATGCTTGATTTTGTACTTTTCAGTGATGTCCTGAACCAATCTTGAAGTAAATTGGGTACCTTGGTCTATTACTATTTCTCTATGCACTCCATATCTGACAAATATTTCTTCAAAAAGGAAATTGACCACTGTTTGCTTAGTTGCCCTGACAAGTGCCTTTGCTTCAGCCCATTTAGGTACATAGTCAGTACATACTAAGATGTACTTTTTACCCTTACAAGGTGGATTAATGGGTCCAACAAAATCTAGAGCCCATTTTTCAAATGGCTCTAGATGTACTTGAAGTTGTAGTGGCATTTGATCTGAGGTAGTTGGTCTGCCCATGCATTGGCAACTGTCACAACTTCTTACATATTTCTTTGAATCTTTGAAAATTGATGGCCAATAATAACCAAGACTGAGGATTTTGAATGTTGTTCTTTTAGCTGCAAAATGGCCACCACAAGGTTCATCATGGCAGGATTTTAATATATCAAGAATTGCATCATCTCTTATGCATCTCCTAATAATCATGTCATAACCAGTGTAAAACAAGTCTCCATTAACCCATGAGTATTTGGCACTTTGCTAGATCAGTGTTTTCTTCTCCTTTGAACTGAAGGATGGAGGTATCTTTCCTGTTGTGAGATAATTAGCTAAATCAGCATACCATGGATTCAATATTGAAATTACAAATAAATGTTCATCAGGAAAAGAATCTTCAACTGGAACAACTTCACCTGGATTCTGGAGTCTAGAAAAGAAGTCTGCGACCTGATTTTCTTTACTTGGTTTGTTCAGCACTGTAACATTAAATTCTTGTAATAATAGTAACCATCTGCTAACTCTACCATTATTTATGGGTTTATTCATTAAGTACCTAATGGTAGAGTGATCAGTATGAATAAAGACTTCATAACCAGTTATATAATGACGGAATTTGTTCACAGCATGTATAATTGCAAGAATTTCTTTTTCAATTACTGTGTAGTTGAATTTTGTAGGTGTCAGATTCTTACTGATGAAATAAATGGCATAACTTAAAGATTCTTCTTTTTATCCCAATGAAGAAAGGTAGATTCCAATTAGGTCCTTTTAGAACTGGAGTAGTGGATAATTTCTCTTTAAGTTTATCAACAATTGTTTGACAATTATCATTCCAATTGAAAGATACATATTTTGCAAGAAGCTTAAACAAAGGCAAAGCTATCTTACTAAAGTGTTCAATAAATCTCCTGTAATAACTTGCATAACCAAGAAAGCTTCTCACATCTTTTTGAGTTTTTGGTATTGGCAGATTAACTATAATTTGGATTTTTGATTGATCTACTTTAATTCCTTCTAAAGAAACACAATGGCCCAATACCCCTTCATTTAACATCATATAACATTTTTCATTACTTAGGGATAAATTGGCTTCTATACATCTTTTCAGAACTTTCTCAAGGTTTTGCAATGAATGATCAAAAGAGTTACCATATACTGAAAAGTCATCCATATGTACTTCAACACAATCATGAACTAGATAAGCAAAAATAGCTAATACTGCTCTCTAAAATGTTGCTAGAGCATTACACAATCTGAATAGTAAAACATTGTAAGCATATGTGCCGCAGGGGCAAGTAAAAGTTGTTTTGTCCTGGTCCTCTAAATCTATTCTAATCTTATTATAACCACTAAAACCATCAAGGAAAGAAAATGATGATTTCCCAACTAATGTGTCCAAAACTTGGTCAATAGATGGCAATGGAAAATAGTCTTTAAGGGTTGCTTTATTGAGCTCTCTGTAATCAACACAGATTCTCCACTTACCATTTTTCTTGGGTACTATCACTAATGGAGATACCCACTGGCTGTCAGAGATGGGGTAAATGAAATTGACCTTCAGTAACTTTTGCAATTCATCTCTTACAATTTTCTAAAGCATAGGGTTCATCCTTCTTTGTGGCTGCCTCACTGGTCTTATATTAGTGTCTGTATAAATGTGGTGAGTGTAAGTTTCTAGGTGAATTCCCTATATATCAGTATAGTCCCAAGCAAATGCCTTTTGGTATTTTGTCAATAATTCAATCAACTTTTGTTCCTGAGATGAGTCTAGAAGCGTTCCAATGTTTAATGTTTTTCCTGCACTGATCTCTATGGTTTTGCTTTGTGTGTTTGTCATGGAATGAATAGGAAAAATGTCTTCAAACAATGTTTGTAAAGAATGGATGGTACAAGTTTCTTGAAAACACTGTGCTAGTAGTTGATCTGCAGCACTATATTGTTCATTTCTCAATTCCTCTGAAATATTAGGCTGAGAAATAAACAATTCCACCAAATCTTCATTGTTATCTTCTTGAAAATCATAGATTTGGTTAATGCTCAAAACAGAGTGAACTTCTTCTTTGTCATTATATCTGTCATCAAGCTATAGGTTATGAGCTATTGCTGGAGATTGTGCTAATGGTTATAAGGTAAGTTGTTTTCTTTCTGTCCCTCTGGAAATGGTCATGTTGCCCGATCTACACCCAATAAATGCATTAGCAGTTGCCAACCATGGCCTGCCAAGTATGATAGGATGTCCTCCTAAATTGGACTTTGGCTGGAGTACTAGAAAATCTACTGGATACTCCCAAGAGTCCACTGAAACAATTATGTCTTCCAATATCCCTTGAGGAATGACTTTGGATCTATCAGCTAATTCCAAGATAATTGGTGTTAATTTTAAGTCTGTGAGCTGTAATGTTTTCATTGTTTCCAGTGTCATAACATTGATGGCAACTCCAAGATCAATCAAGGTATTTGGAATGGAAATGTTGTTAATGATTGTGGTAACTCTAGGGATACCAGGGTCAACATACTTGTTCATTGAAATAACATTTGACATAAGGCCAGCTAAATTTCCAATGACATGAATAGTTTGTGAATCAAATCTTTTCTTTGCAGGCTTTTTAAGACATAATTCTTTAATAGCTTTGGTGTAAATTGGAATGTCTTTTATTGCCTGAAGTGGTGGAATTTTCACATCGACATTCCTTAATTCATCTAGAACATCAAATTGAGGCAAAGGCATTGGTAATTTTGCTTGGATTAATCTCTCAGGAAAAGGAGGTGGATGCATGGTTTGCATTTGTTTGTTTTGTATTTCATCATCTTGTTTGCTTGGAAGTTCATCATTCTTGTTTTCTTTTTGCTTTGTAGTTGCTGAAGGTTCTGTTTGGAGAGTTCGACCAGACCTAAGCTCAATGCTCAATGTTTTGCAGAGGTAGAATTGGGTAAGATGTTCCTTCATCTAAACTATATGTTGGTCTGTCTACTCTGTCATTTGGGTTAGCTACGGGTTGAGTAGGTATTTGAGTAGGTCTAGGAGGCTGGTTAGAAGGTAGTTGTAATGGTGGTGAACTTATTGGTGGAGTAGTTATTGTGGTTGATAAACCACTGGCTGTTGAGGGTATTGCTGATATGGCTGGGGATATCGTGAAGGAATTTGTTGTTGAGGATATGAATATCCTCTCCATCCTTGTTGTAGATAAGATTGTTGCTGCTGATTAGACCAATTTTACCAAGACATAGGAATGTCCCAAGAATTTTGAATAGGCATTTGATAATGTTCAGGAAATTATAAATTTGGAGTTTGAAACATACCTGGAGGTCTCATTTGCCATGGTCTTCTAGCTCCCATGAGATATAAGTTCTCCATTTCTGCGTGTGCTTCCAAATTATAATTCTGCAAAACCTTCATCTTAGAACAATTAAAAATATCATGATTTTCTGTACAAAATGCACAAACCTGAACACTTTCTAAAGGACATTTCTTTAAAACATGTTTTTTTCTGCATTTTGGACAGAACACAGCCATCAATTGGTCTTCTTCTTCTTGTCTCTTCTTTGTTTTTATCATATCTATTTGATTTCCCAAGGTGCTTAATAGGTCTATTTTAAAGTCTTCAAATAGGTTGCCTATTTCAGCACTTGTAACACTTGATGTGGCAGATTTAGTGGCTTTAGATGTCATAGTTCTTTTTCCACTTCTTGCTTTACTTCTAGAATACTTTTCACACAAGTCTGCAATCTCATCAAAGGGTAAATTAGAGATATCACCTTTACCCATTAGGTTAAGGTCATCTAAATATTCTTTTCGGATACCTTTTAGGAATATTGTTCGAATAATATCAATAGACATGGTTCTATGCTTCGATTTTTGCATATTAGATACAAATCTTTCCAAGTATTCTTCTAAGGTTTCATCTTCTTGTTGATTCATTCTAAAAATGTCATCTTTGGAATATTTTGATCGAAAGTAAGGTTGATACTTTTTCAAGAAGATTTGCCTCATACTATTCCAATCAGTGACTGCATGTTCACCTAATCCCATAAACCACCTAAGTGTTGATGCTTTTAATGTGGCAGGAAAGAGTCTATGTTTGTGTGCATCATCTGTATACCCATAGGTTCGACATACTATATCAAATTCAAATAAAAATGAATCAGGGTCTTAAATGCCATGCCATAAAAATTTTGTAATACAGATGGGGTTATATTTTTCATTTTAATTTTTTCATCATTGTTTTCTTCTTGAATGGGAAATTTAAATGTTGACTCCTCTTCCTCTTTTGGGTTTCGATTTTGATCATTTCTTTGTTTTTGTTCAAGTTCTCTTTGTCTTTGTTCAAGTTCTCTTTGTCTTCTCCTTTCTTCCTGTTGTCTCTCATATTCTCTCATTTGTTCTGCAGTAGGTCCTCTTGCTGATTCTCCTCCTTCCTCAGCCATTTTGGTATATTGTTCTTCTAATTTCTCTTCCTCTTGAAGTTTTTCGAGGTCAATTTGTTCAAGAAGAGGTTGTTGGGTTCTTTTACCACTCTCTCTTACTATAGAAGATTCAAGTATATGTTTTCTCTTTGCTTCATAAGTTAAAAGGATTTGTCTTTCAATAAGAGTAAGTCTCTGGCCTGATTTTTGTTTTTCTTCAAGTTCTTCTACAGTAACTTTTCCAGTTGGTGTTGTAAATTCAACCTTCTTTAAAGTTTTTGCTCCCAATGGTGGGTCAGTTTTTGGATGGGGGGTTTTTAGAAATATGTCTTTTTCATCCATAAGTCTAGACATAAGGAATCATGGCTTAACAAAATGAAGAATTGAAACTAAATCTATGTTTTTTTTTTTTTTAAAGAAAAATCTTTCTAGTTGCACCTCCCCGGCAACGGCACCAAAATGTTTGGTCCTGTTGGAACACCTAATCCTACATGGGTAGGTGTGGAATGTGAAAAGTCACAATGGAGTCCAAGTGACCTTGGAATATGAAACCAAGAGTCACACCACTGTACTAGAAATGTACATCTTTGTATAATGGAAAATAAGAAAGCCTCACGCTTATCCTTCATTGTGTTGAGTCTCTTGTATGTGTGTGCTCATCTTCCTCATACACCATGTGTGTGCTTCAACATGGTGTTTAACATGGTATCAAAGCGGGCGATTGCTGGCCCTGCTTCAATTTGAGTGAGCCATTTGTGTTTATGGCCTGTGCATATCTGCATTTTTGCAGCGTTTATAGAGTTTTTGCAGCAGTGATTTTGTAGACATTTTGCAGCATTCAGAAATTGACAACATTCAGGCATTGATTTTGAAGAGAAGCAACATTGCCCATCTGAAGGTTTTCATTCTAAATTTTCTCTGCAATTTCTGCTCATTTAATTCTGCTTTTGAAGAGTTGCTGGAATAGTGTTTTAAATTGGGTTTCTGAAGAAGAAGTTTCTTGTTTTTAATGGAAAAAAATTACGAGTTTTGCCGAAGATTTCATCATCCCTGCAATTTTCTGCTGCTATATGACCCTCTGCAATTTCTTGAAGAAAAGTTCTGGGTTTTTCAAGTAAAGATTTCTAAGTTTTCATCGAAAATTTTCTAAGCTTCTGGACTGCATTTTTCTGCTACTAAAAGAAAAAGATTATTTTCCTGCTACATTGGTGAAAATTCTGCATTTATTCAATATTATGCTACTGTAAGGAAAAATCCTCTACTATTCTACTCTACTCTGCTGTTATAAAAATTAAAAAAACAAAAACAAAAAACAAAAAAACAAAAAAAAAAAAACCAAAATAATTTCAAGCTCTCGACCTGCCCCAACCTGCAATCTCTCTTTCCATTTTCCTGGACCCTCACGACTTCATTTTAATACCACACCACTGAGCAATCCCGGCCCCCTCACAACACAACTCCTCATGCGCCCCTTCTCCCTTGGCATTCAGCGCTTGTCTCATCTCTCAACGCACAACCCATTGCTCTGAACGCTCACGGCACTCCCCTCAATCCCTTACAACGCTTCCATCAGCCTCATAATGCTCTCCACAACTCTCGACCTTCCCTAACCACGGTCCCCTCTCTCTGCACTCTGCGTAGACCCTTACTCGGCGCTGTTTAATTCGCCCCCTCACCATAGTTTCTCACACTGCAACCCCCCTCACTGCACTCACCCACGCGCTCCCACGCTGCTCTTCCCCGCCCTTATAGCCTACCCGCTACAGCGCTCCCCCTACCCTTCTACCCCGAGCCCCCTCCCTACGCCTCCTGTATACACTCTCAACGCTCCCCACCCGGCTGCTACCCGCGTCCTCCCCACCTGGCTGCTACCCACTGCTTCACAGTGACTCCTCGCCTTCCCTCTCTGCCCACGGCAGCCCCCTACCTCCCCCTCCTACGCTTAATGCGTTCTCCCTTTCAAATTTTAAATTCAATTTAATATTTTTTAATTTCAGTTTAAAGTCCCCTCCCACCATTTGATTCCCTTTTTAAAATTTGTTTTTATTTTTAATTCCTTCATTTTAATAACTCCCCTCCACCCAATATATCTCCTCTCTTTTTTTCAGTGTCCCACTTCTCCATATAAATAAATAAATTAATCCCCTTCCACTAAATTAAATTCCCTCTATTTTTAATTATTTCCATTTTTTAATTAATTTTTAATTTTAAAAAAATAAAAAAATTCAAAATTCTCCCCACTCTCCCACTCCTTTTAATAATCCCCCCTCCTTTTTAAACTCATTCCTCTCCCTCCATTTTTAATAACCCCCCTCCATTTCATTTCAATTTTTCTAATTAATTTATTTTTTAATTAATTTTTAATTAATTAAAAAAAAAAACAAACAGCAGAGAGAGAGAGAGGAAGGACATTGAAGACGAAAAAGAGATATGAACAGCAGAAATGAAGAAAATGACATGTGAGCAGATGGACTATATTTAGAGAAAAGTGAATTTGACATTTTATGATTTGTGGCATATATGAGGGTGTTTTTTTTGAAGAAATTTACACTTGAAGACAGTTTGCCATCGTTGAAAACAGCTCTTTGAAGAAGAAAATTCAGCGGCCATAAAAAGATTCTTGCACGTGTTTTCAGCTACACCTTTACAAATATTTTGCAGAGATATGTATTGAGCTAACATTGTATTTTGAGTGGAATTTGCCTCTTCATTCATAGTTGGAATCAGTGAATTTGAGTTGTTGATGTAAGTCATTGTTGATTGCCCTCCATCATTTGAGGAGCAGATTTTGTACTTTGAGATTTCCATAGTTGGAAGTTCTCTTGAGTCATTTGTATTTCTTGTTGAATCACATTGTAAACGGGTGCATTTTTGGTTGAAGTCGACACCCTTTCATTTTTGAGCCTAAGTTGTTGAAAATGGCCAAAATCAATGAGGCATTAGTGTTGTTGAGTGACCTCATTCATTCAAATGTTGATGATGTGATAAAAATGAGCAAGCATGCTCTTTGTAACATTCAGAGTTGTTTGCTAGATGCACAAGAAAAGATTGAGTTTTTACAGTTGGAATCTCAGCTTCAACAAGATGAACTTCAGCAAAAGAGTCACCATTCTGAACCTGTTTCTGTTCAGAAGATTGTGAAGGACTCTCATCAGAAGAAAGAAGATAAAGTTGTAGATGATCCACATTCAGTGCCTTGTAATAGAGAAGATGTACATGCAGATGCAGCAGCTCAGCCTGCACTTCTCAAGCCCATCATCAGACCTTGGGAAGAGCTTGTCCACAACAAGCACCGAACTGGTCTTGGATATGACAAGGATGTGACCTTTCATATTCCAGACTACACAAAGCCCATCAAATTTCAGAGTGCCGGATTTCTATATGACAGTTCACCTGCAGCTGTTCCAGATCCTGTTCCACTTCCACAACAGATTGAGAAATGCCAACACTGTGATCGAGTTGGCCATATGAAAGATCACTGTTTTGATCTTCATCCATGCAAGCATTGTGGTCGGCACACCCATTCTTCAGACAGATGCTTCAGAAACAAGCCTCCTGCAAGAACCAAGATTCATCTTGGATGGATCGCTTCTTGGCAATGGGCATCAGCAGCCAAGAAGATGTTTACGACACATGTTAGAACTTTTTCACGGATATTGAGCAAACTTGCAGTTGAGTTTTCGCCATCATCTCACCTTGTCCCTGACAGGGGGGAAAATGGTGGTCATGTACAAGCTTCGACGACAGATCAAGCGAGCCTGAGCCACAATCTCTCATTCCATGTTCAGAGTTGTAGCCAGCAGTTCAAGCGAGCCTGAGCCACAATTCGTCATTCTAGATTCAGAGATGTAGCCAGAGACACGGATGCCCATGAGCATGCCTTCGGTTGGTGGATAACCTAAAACCATCATCTTTGGTTGGTGGATAACCTAAAACCATCACAGGTAGTAGACCTCCCTTCTTTCAGGTCGAAGGTCTCCCTTTCATATATGAGGAACACTTCCTCTAGCAGAAGCCTTCAGCTTCTTGCTAGCTTTGGTTGAGTTCCAGGAAATGCTTCAAGCATTCCAGAGTTGTTGGTAATCCTAAAACCATCACAGGTAGTAGACCTCCCTTCTTTTAGGTTGAAGGTCTCCCTTTTTTTATGAGGGACAATTCCTCTAGCAGAAGCCTTCAGCTTCTTGCCAGTTTTGGAAGAGTTCTGGGAACTGCAACAAGTATTGTGTTCTAGTGTTGGTGGTCATCCTTAAACCATCTCTTTTTTCCAACATTTCAGAGAGTTGATTCAGCCCAAGTGCTGCCATGTATACTTTGCAAATTTGTATTACAACTCTTTTCTTGGACTCACACATACCCCTTCGGATTAAGGGGGGGTGTTGGAACACCTAATCCTACATGGGTAGGTGTGGAATGCGAAAAGTCACAATGGAGTCCAAGTGACCTTGGAATATGAAACCAAGAGTCACACCATTGTACTATAAATGTACATCTTTGTATAATGGAAAATAAGAACCAATATGCTAATGTAGATTAGGCTTCAATTTCTTATCAATCCGAGTAGGTACACTTAGAATACTTATCTAAAATATATACATCTAGAATGATTTGGTCTCCTAAATGAGGGTTTAGTGTAATAGGATTCAATACTCTTTTACAAGAGGTTTTTCTTTTTCTCCTTCCACACTTGAACACCTTCTTAAACAAAACAAATATAATCTCCTAAAAACAGAGTTCTTATTGTTTGTCTGAGATTCTCTAGTTCTTTTACAAGGACTCAATTCATAGAACCTCTTCTAAATCTTAAATCAACACACTTATCAATCACAATTATTCAAAACAGAAAACAAGGTAAATAATCTTGAAATCAACCAATAGCTAAGTCATTTTACAAGGTTCAGTCATTAGACTACAAGTTGAGTTTTGCAATTATAACCATGATCATTAAGCAGAAATGAAAAATGAAATAGTAAACACAACTTCAATTCGAACACTGATGTCAATTGAATCTTCTTACAAAGGCCTTTCACAAAAAACACCGACTTCTATTAACAATTTTGATTCATAAACTTGCAGCGTAAGAATTAAATAGAAATGTCTATCAGATCTGATTATGCAAATGTAAATGAAAAACACAAGAAAGTGTACCAGCTCTGTAGTGGGGACCCTCCACACGTTACAAGCACACCTTAAGATAACTTAGATGAAGAAAATTACTAACTGTAACAACATAGACAACTGAATCTCTGTATTAAAGTCTAAAAGTCAATTACATAAATCGAGTTTTTGAGTTTGTCACATAATATCTCATGTCTAGCCTTCAATGTTTTTCTTCTAACTATTTATCATCAAATTACATAACAAGAAGAGGCTATTTGTGTTCCTCAAAATCCTAACTAACTTTCCAAAGGAGTTGAATTAGTTCAAATCCCTTTTTACAAGCAAAATATCAAATCCGTTCATTAATTGCTTAGGATTTTCTGCTAAAATAGCTGAAGTTGACCAACATTGACCAACCACCTATGGACTTCGAATCTGGAGGTGGATAGATTTTTCACCATCCTTGTACATTCAGGAATAGACTCTCAATCCTTGATTTGGCCAACCTGTCATGCAACGTGTCAAAACGTGAAGCCATTACAGGAAGTTACGAAAACCTATAATTTTCTAAAAATTCCTAGTTTTAACACAAAAATTCCTAAATCAATTCCAGTGTAAAAATAATAATAATGGCATTACATTAATTAGTTTCAAAGGAATATGAGGGATTTATGAAGGTTAAATGAGAAAATATGATGGATAAAATGAAGTTTTTAGGTGAAAGGATGAGTCATGAAATGGTACCAACACACCTTCTGCTCCCTCTGACAACTGATTTCCCTTCTTGGAAACTTGCCAAATCAATCAATGATTCAACTCTCTTTAATATTCAGATCGATCTGCAAGTTTCTTTGGCTAAAAACTCTCTAAGAAGTTGATCTCCTCCCACTCTTTATCACTAGTGCTTAGGCTAAAATTCTGAAAACTTCAAAAATCTAACCCCATCAGCACCTTCTGAAGTTCTGCAGCTCTGCTTCAGGAACTTCTGGATCTGACAGCTTCAGATCTGTGTCACACTGGCTGGCTTCAGACAATCCCCGCGCTGCCTCTACGCAATAAGTGTGTGGGCCTACTGGGAGATAGCGTAAGACTGCGTCACCCTGCACTCTATGTAACTCTGCTTCTCTGAAAACTGTGATATCCCTTCAGATCTTCCCTTCTACTGTTGTTGTTGTTGCACTTCCTGCTACTTTCTGCAACAATCTCTTTCAGTATTCTATTGGTGAGACTCCTAGAACTGCAATTGCTTTTTTATCATGTGAAAATTTTTGAATGTTACTTATGCAGAAATCTACTGTTAGATCTGGTTATGCTCATTTTACTTAATTAAGTTATTCACTAAAAAATTCAGATTAATATCAAAGCAAAACACATAACAAACTTTCACCAATTCAGAGCTAGAAAAAGTACATGCACACATAGACAAAGTGACAGTGTGATTTTCTAGACAAATAGTCCTTGGAAAAACCCAATGCGAGAAAACTGGTCTGCTGGCTGCTGGAGGGTTTTATTTTTAAGACCATTTCTGAATACAGCAAATCTAAGTTTCAGATCTGGAAAACTCGACAGAGAAAATATAGATCTGCAACAAACCAGCTATTCTGAAGCCAATATATTGACTGATCCACACCCTCAAGCAGGATTACAAGACTCAGCTAAAATTAGGCCCTAGAAACCCTAGCGTTGCCCCTGAAGTCCCTGTGTCAGCCTCTGCGTCTCTTAACGCTGGCCTAGAAAGGGCTTCATAACCCCATACTGGGTGATGCAATCCCTACGCTGCCCTTGAGGGTCTCTACGTAACCACTGAGGGTTTCCAGATGCCTTACGCTGCCCCTGAGGGTGACTGCACAACACTTGCGTAGTTGAAGTTGCCTATGCATTGCACAGCTACTTCCCTCTCTGCTGCTGCTTCTCCTCCTTTGCGCTGTCTTTCTGAAGTTGCTCTCTGTTTCTTGCTAATTCTAGACACTGGGATCAGACCATACCCTTTTTCTAAACTCCCCTCTCTGCAGCTGAAACACTTCTGAGAATTCTTAGCAAACCCAGCCCTAGAATCTCAACTTAGCTTCAGTGCTCTGCCTCTTTGTTTCTTTATAAATGACCCCAAGTCTTTCCTTTATACTTTTCTCGTTGGGAAACCAGCAGCCATGATCGGATCTTGAATCAATGGCTAAGATTAAAAGAAAGCTTGATCTGTGTGACTTAAGACAATTTCATCACATGTTTAATTTAATTAACTTTAATTAAACTTAGGAAATACATTTAAAATGATTAATTAATTAAATATCTCCTAAACGAGATGAAATTTCCCAAATCTCTTTCTGGGTCTTGTAGATCATGTGTACTCTGGTCTCTCCACAAATTTTGGGAGCTAGAGCACATTCGATGCTACCCCCACTACACAAAATCTCAACAGTTGTGACAGTGGGCCATGTCTCCATCGTTGCCCTTGACCTAGAAGTTTCCCTCATAGGAACCCCTCCTAGGTCCCTTGCTGGTTTGAGTGGTAACAATTCCCTAGGAAGCCTACTTGGGTTAGGGATTAGAAAGAGAAAAGGAGGTGAAAAATATGTTCATTTCGGTGATCACCTAGGACTAGACCAGTGCCTAGCCTATTGGCAGAATAGAGTCAATATGATTCAATGTTTAGAGATACTTATACGCAATCAAGGAGTTCCCCGGCAACTTTGCATGGCCCTAGAGGCAGAAACTAGACTACTAAGAAGATTTATATTTTTTGACGCTGCAATTGACGACTTATCAAGACAATTATGAATAATTGTATACCCCTAGGACATTCATTCACTATACTTTCCATAAACATATGAAAAATCCCTCACAAAGACAAGATCAAATAAATTCGCATTTCAGTAAGGTAGATACACTAGCTTCATGAGCAAAAATTTTCCATACATTATACAAGTACAACACATGAGAAAAAAGACCATGTAAAAGACACTTACAACTATAGTGAAATTTTTTCAATGACCAATAGAGACAAAAATCGAAGCTCCAAGACAAGAAACAAGTCTTTCCAAACATCGAAATGCATTAAAATTCCAAATCGTCCATCAATAAGGCTAGCGAAATTCTCCAGAGGTGATACAGGTTCCAAAACTAAGTGATCCTCAAATGGAATGATCATCATATCAATATATATCCTCTCTAAGGGATTTGATTTTCCTAATATAGCCTAATAATGCCCCAATTAATAAAATAATGTGCAAAAATAACATCCCTTGGTGACAAGCCCACCAAGATAACTCCATAATACAAAATAAGTCTCCCAAGAGGGAAAAACAATAGATATGATAGATCAAAGGGCCATTGAGGAGGCCTATTGGAGTCCAAAGTGTGTCAAGATAAATGAATGAGCTCCGAACATAGTGATAAAGGGGTTGGCCCCTTGATATCCAAGAAAACAACTTTTGGTGTCCCTAGGTGGCTATGGGGGCACAAAATATGCTCATGGGTCTCCAAATAGATCGAACAAGCTTGTATCCCATTTGTAAGGGTTGGAAGAACGATGCAAGCCCTCCCATTGTCTCCCATGATGAGACAAATCCTCATCTGGGCCTTGGATCAGTTGCCAAGTGTGTGGTGCAAGAGGGGAGTTGACTAGGCAAGGTGGTCCAGGTGCATCATCGTCGTCCAATAGGTGAAACATGTGCAAGCAATGAGTGAAACTAAAGGATTCCATGAAGTGGCAATCTGCTCTTTGTTATGGTGAAGATTTGTGGCTCTCAGCGCTCACCCTACAAATGCCAATATCGCTCACCCTACAAATGCCAATATGGCCCTCTGAATGGCCTGGACTCTGTATAGGGGGACCAAACCTCAAATGTAGACCCACCTGCAATCCTATATAAGATTCAATGCATCCACTCTCCTTCCAGTACAACCAAACATTAGTGCAATTGAGTAAATAGGTTAACAAGTCATGGAAGCAAGTGGACATTTCATAGTGGCATTCCCTTCCATAATGGGCTTCAGAACATACAAGTGTATCCAAGTTCAAGAAAAGGTTAACCAAGGACTCTATTCGGTGGTTTTAGCCTCTTAAGGGGTGCCATGTCCATAGTACATCCATCAAATGGTAGGTGGTATGTCAAAATAATGATGGAATGGAGTGGGCATTAGGGGAGGCTCCAAGCCACATGCCACAGTACAAGGGTAGCTAAAACAAGGGAAGCCCACACTTGGGAATATGAATGTAGGAGGCAGCAATCGGGGTACAAGAGTTACCATGGCCATTGTTTTTCCACCCTTCTTCACATGCCTTCTGCCTTTAACTGATTTTTCTTTTATAATTGCTCGAGGCTCCAGCGGATGAGAGCATGATGTGTAAGCTATAATAGTGGATACTCCCTTGACTTTAGGTAATTCATCGCCCATCAAGGGTTGGGATAGCCATGGGATCCTTAATGATAAAATGGATCGATATAGGGGACCCTAAGAACTAGGGTGATGGTCATAATGATAGGGGTAGAGCTCGTGTTTGGCTTTTTCCCACATGCTAAATTTTTATGTCTCGACTATCTTTTGCATTTTATGGTATACTTCTTGTTGAGTGTGGCCAAATAATGTTTTTTCTTTTCTTTTTTTAGTTGCATCAACCTCCGGGGCATCTTTCCAGGCCCGACCCAAGATGTGGACGGCTAACTCCTTGTGGACCCAATGGACAGATGTGGACCCAGATGGGAAATATGGTGAATGTGGTTATAATGAGCGGACGGGGGTGATGTATATGGTGTCGGGAAGTGGGTCCATGCAACCAAAATCGGGGTTTCCCATGTAGTGCCACCCCTAAAGCTAGTAGTCGATAAAGGAGATCCCACATGACTAGGATACAAGGTTAAACATAAAAATTGGACAGAGGAAGAAAGAGTACAAACCAAGCCTACTCTTTTCGTTGAATCCCCCCCACTAATACATGCCCAAAAGTGTCCATGATAAGTAAACAAAAATACCCAACTACACAATGAAATGCCATAATTTTGGGGTCGGAAGGCCCACTTTCAAACATATGATCATAATAGATGGCCGAGGGAGCATATGGCTAGCACAGGTGGCAAAGATAGTGACACATCGAGCTATCTGCTGGATGCAAGGGGTTGTTGGTTGTCAGCAGAGGACATATAGGAGAAAAACTTTCTCCTATGGATACTACCTACCGGTGGTGGGTAGCAGGACTCACGCAGTCACGTAATCATTTTTCATCACTAGTAAAAGACAACCGAGTGTGATGCATCCCATTGACAAGCTACCGAGTCCCCATTTCTGAGAAACCATGAACATCAATGTTCTGGCTCGCTAAACTCTTATAAACGCCAGAGGAATTTTTGAAAGAACAGTCTTTCCTGGAAATTATTCCATGGAGATGTTTGTGATAGCATACAAGGACTGGAGGCTCAATGAACCGCAAGCTACTCATTGGCGGCTACGCTATCCGAAAATTTTAGCATATTGTTAGTGGAAGGGGGCAGATTGGGCCACACCTTGCCCATAGCCTGCCAAGAAAGAGGGTTTATAGATAATATTTTAAATACAATGCCTGTTGATGATATGGTGTAGAGCTTCACATCTGAAGATGGTGTGTGTAATGAACGAGCTAAAGATCTCGGTGGGAGCGGCATTGTAAGCGTCGGCTTCCACTCCAAAGCTGATGTCGCATATATTCAAGATTCAGGGTGGGAGGAAGCCCTTGTTAATCAATCCTACTAGTGGGTGGAGGACTCTGTGGTATTTTGTCTTGCACTCATGTAGAAATTGCAAGAAATTTGCTACTGCTAACAAAATCGAACTAAAATCAAGACATAAAAATTTATTCTACTATTTTGTGGAAAGGAAAACACACAATAGAAACACATGCAATAACATTCAACCATCAAAACATAAGGAACACAATTATTTTACAGGGGAACCCAACTGGGAAAAACCCCTTCTCTGTTTTGCATTAATCCAGATGAGAAAGAGAAACAATTACAATGTCTTGCTTCAACTCTGAAGCACACCTTGCACTATAAAACTATTCCCCTACCTCCCGACCTGCTCTGTCCAACATTTAGCTAATTCAAGACTCGGCCAACCTCTTATCTATTTTTTCAATTCTAGAGGAATTAAGCTCCTAAATAATAGGGAAATTCCCTATTTCCTTTTGCAAATCCAAGGGGAATTTATCACCTGCTCAGTTTTGCACTGTACGCTCAACAATATACAATTATAAATACAAATGTTCCTTTTCCATCCATTCAACTAGGAAATTTGAATTCTATGCATCACTGGATCTATTTTTAGACGATTGACTAATTAACCGAGAGATTAGTGAGTTAACAACACTGATGGCTACTCAACTTACCTTCAACTGACTTAATCAATGACTAGAGCTCAGTTAACTGAGTTCAACTAACAATAACTCAACTAGATTGCTAGATCTTGGCAATCAACTCATGCACAACTCTACTTCTAGCCTAGAAACTCGAATTTACTAACTTAACTAGTAGACAAGACCATGTCACTCTAGCTAACTGCAATCCAAGTCATCATATTGATTCGAATTTTCTCAATTTGACTAAGACACTAGTCAAATGGAGCCTTTTCTTGCTACAATTTCAACATCTTAGGCACTGGAAAATTACCTTCACAGATGGCCTTGTCCAAGCTCGAACATATCCTTAGAATGGGTATACATTGGACCATATTGAAGGCACAAAAATTGGGGGCACCACTCTCAATAGCAGGGGATTGTGCCATTCCTCAACCTCTATGCTAGAGCACTCGAACTGCAACAATCTTAGAATTGGGACACGTGCAAAGGTCTCCTAGATCCTCTTCAATAAGGGTGACAAAGAGCAAGGTAGGTGCATTTTCTTCTCGCTAAGATTTGAGTTTTGCATCTTCTTGATAGAAATTGTGTTGTTCAATGATTCATATCTTGATGGAAATGTTGTTATTCAATGATTCATTTCTGTAATTTGTTGAGGAACAACAGGGGAACAAGATATATCAAAACCCCAAGGCTTATATTCTGGAGTATGTGGACAATGTTGGAGAACTCATGTGGCTCTATTAAAATTTAAATCCCAAAAATTGGAGGTCAGGGTATAGTTTCTTGTGATGCTATTGGGAGTCCTCAACTACTACTACTCAGCGAAATCGGCCCACATGAGCATTTAGAATCTTTAGGCATCCCCGTGGTTAAATATTTACTCGGCGTTGGACAAAGAATGGATGATATCCCAAAAGTTGGGATGACATTTCTCTCTCATCCACGCCTTGAATATTCATTACCTCGAGTTATGAGTATAAATCCGGTGAGCTTTATCGAATCATCTAATTTTTCGTTTCATTGCCCATCCAATTATGATCCTCATAACTATACCTCGAATGAGGAAGAGGCAGACACGTATACATTTAATTGATCCTTTAGTAGTTATACCAGCCTAGATCCATCTTAACTACAGATCGATCAAGCGTCGAGAGGGATCAAATCTCTCGAGGTGAAAACCTTGTTTTTGAGTGAAACCCTCTTGGCGCTTGATAGATCCGTAGTTAAGATGGATCTAGGTTGGTTTCAGTCTTGTGCGACCAAGAAAAATCTATCGATAATATGAGGAACATATGATTAATTTTATCGATAATGTGTAAATACATCTAATATTAGTATAACCATTTTAAATATGCTAAATATGTTTGAGCTTTATCAATTCATTTTAATTTTAAATTTGCTTAGTTACCCGAGTTTGTTGAGATGATAAATATTGTAAAATAACTTTAATGATGAAAAATGATGATATAAAATTTTTGAATGCAAAGTGACAATGTAATAATATTGAATGATAGAAAATGAGAATAATAAGAATGTAGTCAATTACAAATAGCCTTCATTGTGATGAATCTCAAACTATTTTCTTTTACTATTCTTATTGTCACCCTTGTTAGTTTTGTCATCTTTCCATATCGATTATATGAAAAAGATAGTAGAAATCATAAATCATAAACAATTTAAATATTTGGCTCAAGCTGTTGTAGTAAACATCATACCTTGTCTCTCATGCTCTCCAATATTATTAGGTTTAATTAGTATAACACGAAAACCATTCTACTTATACTTTAAAACTAATGTACCATCATATATCCAATTACATCAAATCAGAAATCAACATATACACTGAAATCAATGCATCTAATGCAAGAAATCAAATAAGATTAGAAAACAACATCTCAACATAAATCAATGCATTTAAGGAAAGTAATCAAATAGGATTAAAAATCAACATCTATACTCAAATCAATGCATCTAGTGCAAGTAAGAAAATATAATTAGAAACCAACATATACACTAAAATCAATGCATCTAGTGCAAGCAATCAAATATGATTATAAATCACCATCTACACTGAAATGAATGCATTTAGTGCAAGCAATCAAATAGAATTAGAAATCATTAATATTGAAATAAATGCATATAGTGTAAAAAATCAAATATAATTATAAATCAACATCTACATTGAAATTAATGCGTCTAGTGCAAGAAATCATATAGGATTAGAAATCACCATCTACACTGAAATCAATGCATTTAGTGCAAGCAATCAAATAGAAATCGCTATGTCTTTCTTCTCCCTCCCTCTCTCCCCATCTAGCTCCATCTCTCTCTCTCCCCCTCAAATTCCATGTCTCT
This sequence comes from Pinus albicaulis, assembly GCA_034641835.2. Lineage (NCBI taxonomy): Eukaryota > Viridiplantae > Streptophyta > Pinopsida > Pinales > Pinaceae > Pinus > Pinus albicaulis. The sequence continues at coordinate 256,990,636 of CM076579.1, forward strand.
ATCCCTCGGTCTCTCCCCATCTAGATCCATCTCTCTATCCCTCCCTCTCCCCCTCCAACTCCATCTCTCTATCCCTCCCTCTCTCCTCCTCTCTCTCAAGTCCCCTCTCTTTTCCTTCCTCTCCTAACTCCCTCTCTCTTCTCTCTCTCTCTCTCTCTCTCTCTCTCTCTACCCTACAATCCTCTATATTCCCCCATCTCTCTCTTCCTCTCTCTCTCCTCCTCTCTCTCAAGATCCCTCTCTTCTCCTGCCTCTCTCTCCCTTTCTCTCCTACCTCCCTCTCTCTTCCCCCATCACTCACTCTCTCTATCTCTTTCCCCTACAATCCTCTAAATTCCCCCGTCACTCTTTTCCTCTCTCTCCCTTTATGGCCTCCCTCTATATTCGCTTCCTCCCCCAACACCCCCCCTCTCTTTCTCTCTCTCTCTACTCTCAAATCCTCTCTCTTCCCCCATCACTCTCTCTCTCTCTCTCCAACTATGTTACTATATCACTCCTTTGCTTCTTCGCTCTCCTTCTCTCCCCCCTTGTCTCCATCACTATGTCTATGTCTCTTTATCTCAGCTCTAAATATACACACTCTCTCTTCATCTCTCCCTTTTCACTCCCTCTCTCTCCACTTCTCACTCTTTGTCTTTCTTCTTCTCTCCCCCTCCAACTCCGTCTCTCTATCCCTCCCTCTTTCCTCTCATCCTTCCTAGCTTTCCCTTTCTCTCCCACCTCTCTCTCTCTCTCTCTCTCCAATCTTTTCTCCTTCTCCCTCCCTCTCTCCTTCTCTATGTCTCCCACCTCCATCTTTATGTCTCCCTCTCTCTCTCTCTCTCTTACCCTTCTCTACCTCTCTCTTTGCTCTCCCCCTCTCTCTCTCTCTCTTCATTCCTCCTCTCCCTTCATCTCTCCCTTGTAACTCTCTCTATTTCTCCACCTCTATCATATGTTTTTGTTCTTCCCTCCCATATATATCTAGAGTTTATATATATATATATATATATATAACAAATTTAATATTGTATCAATATAAAGTTATTAAATTTAATAATTTTAATATTATAATATATTAATATCAATTTTATATTTAGTAACAATAATAATAATAAAAATATTAATATTTTAATGTTAATGTTAGGGTTAATATTGTTTTTTTACATGGTATTATTATTAATTTGGTCCATGGTATTTGGTCTATAAGTTTCAAATATAATTAGATGTTGATTTCCAATCTTATTTGATATATTTTTAGTTATTTACCATATCTTTTTTGAGTGTTAGTCAAACTCTTCATATTTTAAATTTATATTGTTTAAATTTATTTTTAATTGTTTATTTATATGGTTATGTAAGTTGAGTTGGTTGTTGAGCTTCTATCTCAATCTTTATTTAAAAAATTATATAGTTTTTGTATTTTGGCTCTAGACATACTTGCACAATTAAAAAAAATGTGTAGTTTTTGTATTTTGGCTTCAGACATACTTTCAAGTATCCTACTCTGGGCTGTAGAATGGGCTATAGAATGCGCTAAGGCGTTTTTGAGTTCGTTGCTAGGCCTTTATTGAAGAGAGAGCTCGGTCCTTATGTCAGGTTCAATTAATTTTCCCATCGACAGGATATAGAAAATTGTGTGAAAGGACTGAGAACCATAAAAAGGGTTTAAGAAACAATTACAAATTTTTTTTACAAGGCCTTTTAATGGTGGTCTGTTCTTTGTGAATAAAAGCCATGACAAGGCAATGGAAGCATTCTGCTGGATGAATTTCTCTACCTCATGGCACTATTACGGCGGTTGCCAAGTGGACAGTGTCGTCAACGATAAATACCAAGTTTAAGGGATTGATTCTCTTAGGGTGATTGATGAATGATTGATGAATCAACCTTCAATAGATCTCCTGGAAGTAATCCTCTAGCCACTGTAATGATGCTGGGAAAGTAATTGGATTAAATTAACCTCTCCTGTATCAGTTTTGCGAGTTTCTTCCAATTTATTCCTAGTTTCAACAAATCTCTGATTCACTGCTTCAATAAATAAATAAAATCCTGTAATTTCAATCAATTTCTTCTGATTATTTTTATGTTGTGTGCATAGATACATAGGTTTGCAAATTTTGCAGGAGAGATTCTCAAAATCTCAATAAATCCTCCCCAGCTGAACTGCTTGAGCCCATTTATAAGTATGACGACTTCAGCAACGCCACTTTTAGATTTTCTTCAATAACAATTGCATTCCATCTTTCCATATCTCCTGATTATTTTCATGTTTCATGTTGTGCTCACAGATAGATTGGTTGGCAAATTTTAAGTTGAGAGGCTGTTAAATTCTCTAAATCCTCACCGGCTGAATCGATTGAGCCCAGTTATAAGTGCAATGACTTCAGTAACACCACTTCCAGATTTGCAGAAAGTGCGATTTAGATACCTACAGTGGGCACTATTGCTATCATTATTTTGAAAAGTCGGGAGCTCCTTCGCCACAGCCTCAGCCAGAAAATAAACTATGACCAGAAAGACTAAATTAAATAGAGATACGCAAAGCATATCCATACAATGGCACTGAAGTTTTCTCGTATTGACATACTTGTAATATTATCTGCATCCAGACAGAGTTTGCCCAGATCCTTCACCTATTTTCCAATTGAAATATTCTGTTCATTACGTTGAGATTATTTTTGGTATTCTCGTACTTGTAATATTATTTGCAACCAAACACAGTTAACCCAGAACTTTCACTTAGTTTTTATTTAAATTCTATTCATACGTTTGGGTTGATAGTAAAATTTCTTTCAGATATTATAGTACTTGCAAGCATACCCATATCCTTGACTTTTTTAGCTGATACATAAGATTACATTGTTCACCTAGAAACTGGGCGACCAAAATCCTTGACTAATCCTTGACTTATTTCAATGTTAATTCTATCGTTGACTTATTTTAATTTTAATATTTAAGTAATATTTTATATTAATTTATTTAAATTTTTAAAAATGAAAATATATAGATTTGTGAGAATATTTAGACAACCTTCACATAATGTGTTTCTAAAAAGTATATGATTGTGAAAACATGTACAACAACTATATATATATATATATAATTTTATCAATTATGGCTGCATATTCTAATATTCACTTTATAAAATATTTTGATATAAAATTTTATGTATTTGTTTTTATAATTATATACATATAATAAAAAATATATATAATAATTAATCATGGTAATATGGTAATTTACACTGTAAAGAATTCATGCTCTCTTAATTAATTATAAGTTCAAATCAAAAGAAAAATATATTAATAAATATATATAATTGACATTTTATAATAATAGAAATAATATTTCTGGCAAATTTTACACAATTTATAAAATACATCGAGTAAAAATCTTAGATAAATGAGTAGTTTAACAACAAAGTCTAACTAATAAATGAAATGGTTAGAGTTGCAAAAAGACAGTCTAATTAATTGATGAAATGATTTTTTTGGAAATACAATTTTTAGAGAGATTGTGATTTATTGTTGTGTAAAATGCATTTTAGTCTAACTAATAAATGAAATGGTTAGAGTTGCATAAAGACAGTTTTTGGAAATACAATTTTTAGAGAGATTGTGATTTATTGTTGTGTAAAATGCACTTTTGAATCCATAAATGGATTCAACAACATGAAAAACTCTCTCTAACTCTTCAACTTAAACTTAAGATTCTAAAAACTCTCTACCAGATTTAGGGTTAAATTGACCCAAAAAATGTGTGGAAAAAGATTTTTTCATCTATTAATTAAACCTAGTTCCTCCCAAAGCCGGACTATATGATTAGATTTACCTATTAACCATTTTTAATTTAGCATTGACCAACACAAGTGTAATGTTTTAGTATAGTTATCATTATGCATTATTTTTTGACAATGTGCTAACTAGCTATCATTATTTTGAAAAGTCGGGAGCTCCTTCGCCACAGCCTCAGCCAGAAAATAAACGATGACCAGAAAGACTAAATTAAATAGAGATACGCAAAGCATATCCATACAATGGCACTGAAGTTTTCTCGTATTGACATACTTGTAATATTATCTGCATCCAGACAGAGTTTGCCCAGATCCTTCACCTATTTTCCATTTGAAATATTCTGTTCATTACGTTGAGATTATTTTTGGTATTCTCGTACTTGTAATATTATTTGCAACCAAACACAGTTAACCCAGAACTTTCACTTAGTTTTTATTTAAATTCTATTCATACGTTTGGGTTGATAGTAAAATTAGTACTTGCAAGCATACCCATATCCTTGACTTTTTTAGCTGATACATAAGATTACATTGTTAACCTAGAAACTGGGCGACCAAAATCCTTGACTAATCCTTGACTTATTTCAATGTTAATTCTATCGTTGACTTATTTTAATTTTAATATCTAAGTAATATTTTATATTAATTTATTTAAATTTTTAAAAATGAAAATATATAGATTTGTGAGAATATTTAAACAACCTTCACATAATGTGTTTCTAAAAAGTATATGATTGTGAAAATATGTACAACAATTATATATATATATAATTTTATCAATTATGGCTACATATTCTAATATTCACTTTATAAAATATTTTGATATAAAATTTTATGTATTTGTTTTTATAATTATATACATATAATAAAAAAATATATATATAAAATAATTAATCATGGTAATATGGTAATTTACACTCTAAAGAATTCATGCTCTCTTAATTAATTATAAGTTCAAATCAAAAAAAATATATATTAATAAATATTTATAATTGACATTTTATAATAATAAAAATAATATTTCTGGCAAATTTTACACAATTTATAAAATACAACGAGTAAAAATCTTAGATAAATGAGTAGCTTAACAACAAAGTCTAACTAATAAATGAAATGGTTAGAGTTGCAAAAAGACAGTCTAATTAATTGATGAAATGATTGTTTTGGAAATACAATTTTTAGAGAGATTGTGATTTATTGTTGTGTAAAATGCATTTTAGTCTAACTAATAAATGAAATGGTTAGAGTTGCATAAAGACAGTTTTTGGAAATACAATTTTTAGAGAGATTGTGATTTATTGTTGTGTAAAATGCACTTTTGAATCCATAAATGGATTCAACAACATGAAAAACTCTCTCTAACTCTTCAACTTAAACTTAAGATTCTAAAAACTCTCTACCAGATTTAGGGTTAAATTGACCCAAAAAATGTGTGGAAAAAGATTTTTTCATCTATTAATTAAACCTAGTTCCTCCCAAAGCCGGACTATATGATTAGATTTACCTATTAACCATTTTTAATTTAGCATTGACCAACACAAGTGTAATGTTTTATGTAACATTTGCTTGAGCATTATTTCTAACTTGTCACTAATGCAACACTTGTTTTAAATTAATTGTTAATTTTACATTCAATACATTTACATTTATATATAATCAAAAATTTACCTTTTTCTTTTGAGTGCTTCCTTTCCTTGCTTAGGGGTTATGCTAGTTATCATTATGCATTATTTTTTGACAATGTGCTAACTAGCTCTCTCATGGTTAATTCATCCAAACAGAATGCCAATGTATGAATCTCATTTTAGTGTCACATTGTTTTATTTTGGTAATTGGCCACTTTTTTTTGTTCTCATTCAACATGTACCTCATCATGTTTTTTTTTGTTTCTATCAAAAACCTGAAAAAACATGTTTTTCATCTTGTAACTGATAGGTTGAATTAATTTTGGGGCTATGCAAAGGTGGTTTTTAAAAAACCCTCCATACAAAGCTATAATACATGAATGTTGAAAATGTGGATGATTTCAAATGGATAAATTCTTCCTATTGTCCAGTTCATAGATAGCTTGAATATGTAGCAATGAAAGTATTTTTTTAAGGAAGATCATCCAACTACTCTAATAGCAACTTTTCCAATTTTAAGTATCGAAATTCAAAATACTTATCTATGTTAAATCATCTTTGCTTTTATTTGCCTCAATTTTAGGCTAAGCTGGACAAGATCCTCTCTTTTTAGATAATGATATTGTGGTACACAAAACTTTGATTGCACTTTGGTTTGTGAACCTCCAAGGAAATTAAAATGGTGGGGTGGTGGCCATAGTTTCCATGTTTTATGCAAATATGTGAACTTTTCTAATCTTCATATAGCCCAAAACTTCGATTTGAACGCTTGTGGTTGGGCATATGGGATGAATGTGTTTTACTTAAAAGAATGGAAGAAACGTGATTTACTACAAGTGGCAAACCACAATAAGTTTTTGTACCAATCTCTGTATATGGTGGTTATATAAAATGCCTTTTTATAAATCATAAATAATAATAAAATTCACTTATTCTCTATTATGAGCTTTCCTAATTGTAGTCTTGTATCTTGACATGTGGATCTATTGCATGTTTCAAAAAGAGGACAGGGTATTGTTGACTTGTGGATGTATTGAATGTCTCGGAATGAAGACATGAAGGACATGGTATTTTGGAAGCTTGGAACATTGCCACCTAGTTTGATTACATTTTACAACTTGACCTTCCACTAAATAACTCCTAGCACTTATTTGGCCTAGGATACACAACCTAGGTGTGGAGTTTTTGGATACTGAAAATACAATTTTCTTTCACAATAATGGGAACATGAATCCTACCTTGGTTAGAGATAGAAATGAGAAAATATAGGTCTTATTGGAAAAATTTTATAAAATATGATCATCCATATCTATAACAATGCAATATCAATTAATTACTTGGTTTACTATTTCCATCCAAGTACTTGTTTGTTGCATGAAGTAAATTTATATTCATATTCATTGTGGTATGTTATCTATTTCTAGTCATTTATTTTTTCGTTGAGTTCAGGACATCTATATCTATTCATTTTTCCATGGAGTTTAAGACAGATCACGTGATGGAAAAATCAAAACTCTTTTTTTTTTATTGTAGAAGGAAAATACAAGATCAGGGGATGGAAAAATCAAAACTCTTTTTTTTTATTGTAGAAGGAAAACAAAAAATCAAAACTCTTTTTTTTATTGTAGAAGGAAAACACAATATGTTGCCTTTGAAACTACTTTAAAATTTTTAGGTTGCTCCATAATTTCTCTTGTCTTGGAAATCTAAGAAACAATGTAAAGTTCCTAGACATAGTTGCTAGTATTTTCATAAATAAATTGAGATTCTATGATTTTTCTCTATTTGATGAGAGTTCGAGAGTTCCTCCATTTTATCAAATGATTGCCTCACAGAGACAATTTGATTTAGAGTTGCCAACATTTTGAGAAATAAATTGAGATTATATGATTCTTCTCAAGTTCACTAGAGTTTCTCCTTTTAAAGTTATATATATTTTTTTTTGCAATATCATTCCTAATGTGTCTTGGAAAAAAAGGTCAATTTTTCTTTCAATTGTAGATTCTATAAAAGTATCTAAAATACTAAAATAGTCCCAGCATTTGATTGACCAATTGAAATTCATAGTACCATCCATGCACCAAGTTGGCACATATTCCTATTCACTTTTCCTTGACATAGTTGGGTATATTTTGAGAAATATAGTCGATGGTGGCTTTGATTAGGCTACAATATCTATATAGGGAAATAACTTTTGTAAATGCATCACATTGTTTAGTGAAAAAAACATTTGATTCTTTCACTACTTAAATAAGAATGCATACTTTTTTACTCATAATGTGGGGTAAGTATTAAAGTGCTAGTGCGTGTTTCTTCATTTTAATTGAGGATTTTGAAGGATAAACAACGTGAATGTTATAATAGTATACATGTTGATAAAATGTTTTCAGTTTTAATATTACTAATGTTTCCACATAATAAATGATGTTTAGCTTATCATAAAGTTTGAATATCATCCTAGATGGAATATTTAAATTATATATATGTTTAGAAGAGTTTAATAATATTTTTTGATAAATGGTAAAAGCATATTTTTTTAATGCAAATAATGGATAGTTCACACATTAACAAGTAATATTGGCTTTAGTTGAATTGTAAGTTGATGGAACATCAATATCATAAAGTATAAGTAAATGGTAAATGTATCTCCTTTTCATGTAAATATTGGATAGTTCACAAATTAAAAAGTAATATTGGCTTTGGTTGATATGTCTAAACAATGATGTTCTCCATTTTGTTCCTCTTTTTTCAATAATTGATTTCTTTTTATTTTGATTATGTTATTTATTTCATTTTTGCCTTGTAATCACATTTATATTTTATTTTAATGTTTCTTTGTTGATTTAAAAGAGGAAGCCACAAATTTCAATGAATTTATAATATGTGTTTTATTATCTAAACATTTTTTGAATTTACAATATGTGTCTTATTAACCAAACATTTTGTTGAATTTACAATGTGTTTTATTTACCAAACATTTTTTTGAATATTTTTGCCTCTAATATTTGTATATCAAGATTCTTATACACCAATTTAAATTCATATAAGTTCAATCTATGTACAAGTTTGAGGATTCCTCTCATATCTTCTTTGTCATTCTTATGCTTCACTCCTTCTAACAAAGCTTTAAAATAGCATTTTTATAATGTTTATTATCTTTTCCATGGACTTTATGGGATGTTTTCTATTATTATTAACTAAGCTTGATCACCAAAACTATCTTAATCAACATAGTACTTTAGAATATTGTTAACATATATGTGTTCCTCCCATACTTTCTATTATTAGTATGTGATACCAATATATAATCATTCTCTTGAATGGAGTTACCATGTTTTGACTTTTTAATTAGTAAAGGATATTAGAGTCACATAGTATTAGAAAGAATGTTATATAAAATGAATGTTAGAAAGAACCTAACTTAAAGTTTTATCATTAACTACATTTCATAATTTTTAACCATTTTGATATCGTAGCTTGAGAAAACCATACAATAGCAATTTTAGTACAATGTTTTGCAACATTATGACTATATATGGTAGCTCTACTATTACATATGGACAGATTTTTTCTAAGGTTTATGGTTTGATATATCATCATCATGCTTATTGAACAATATTTTACTTATCCTATAAATGGATGATTATTAATATGCTAACAATATTTTTTAGTTGGTGTACTTAATCTTACACTTCAGTGACATAAACATTCACATATTGGTGGAGGATGATGGTTTATCTTTGATTTCTTTGGCTATAGCATGTGTTGAATCTACACAATTAAAACAATGGTTAATATTAATGGTTATATATAAATAAATTAAACTAAACTTAAAACATTCAATTTTTAAGTGTTGATTTCGTACATTGTGCTTATTTTGCTTATGCCTAATGAGAAGGATAATATGGTTTTGTGTTGTGTTTTTGTTGGAGTGCCTTAATTATATGACGATGTTACTTTTCCTTGAAGAATATTTCTTTCGATATGATGTTAATGGTGATGGTTTTGTCACATTTTTTAAGCAATTGTTCATTTAATTATGCCAACAAGTAAGTCTATTTTGGAATAAGGCTTTTATAATTATAATTTAATTTCCAATAGTTGGGGGAGGAAGGACCTAGAGGGGTCCTCTTAAGCCTTGATGGAAAAATAGTGTCTCAATTTGCATGGGGTTTAGGAGTTGCAACCAACAATATGACAGAATTCCTCACATTAGGGAAATGATTAGAGGTGGCCATAGAAAAGAAAATTGAACAGCCCAGGTTTTTTGGAGACTCAATGATCGTCATCTGAAAAATGATGAAGGCCAGGGAACAAATAAGTTCTTCGTCTCTTCTTATGAATTTAAGGGTGCTTAGTTCTACCTCCCAATTTGAAAAATTATAATTCTATCATATTCTCAAACATTTGAATATTGGAAGTGGGTGATCTTGCCAAAAAAGGTTCAAAAATGTGGGGTGAAATGGACAACATGTGTATACTTACCAGGTACTAGTGTGTGATTACCATAGTTTTGAAAGGGTTGTTAGAATTATGGCTTCTTCTCTGGCTGAAAAATGAGGACCTTATTTATGGCAATATCCATATCTCTATTCTATTAATTCTTTGTCTTGGCTTACTAAATGGGATCTCAGGTGGTTGGCATCCCTGATCGCCTAGAGAATGTCGTGTATTTTCCATTTATGCTCTCTCAGGTAGGATCCAAACCGATTCTCCTCGGTTGTGATGTTAAGAGCCTTGATTAGAAAATTTAATTTATGGCAGCCGATCAACGCCATTCATTTATTGGCATTCCTTCATCCAACCAATATCTAAATAAGGGAGACAAATATTCAGTGATACTTGGCTCACGATTTAACAAGGACCTCAGTTATATAATGAGTCTTTAGCTTCCTCGCAATGCAAACGAGTTCCTGATTCATGTTGGTTTTGTTGCAGGCTCCTCCCTCAATTATGATTAGTATAGTTGGGTGCTTAGCTCCAGTTTCATAATGGACAATTTTCCCGTCCTTAGAGATAACAATGAGGCCATTATGTGTTGAATAAATGACTAGATTCTTTGAATGCTTTGCTTGTCTCCATCTCTAAGCTAGAGGATAGGGTTGAGAGGAAACGCATGTCATTATAGTTCTCTTTAGAAGCCAAGCTTCTTCGTCAACAAGTTGATATGGAGCAGATGGTCGAAGATCTTAGGTATAAAATTTGTGTTGCCCGTGATTCATTGTTAGGTCCTTATATTATATTACTACTGTAGTCCTTTATTGTTGTTAGTGTAGTCCCTTATTGTTATTGTTGTACCCATATAGCCCTCATATTATTATTATTGTGCCCCATAAAAGCCCACTATTGTTTTTGTTGGGCCCTTACATTGTTATTATTACGTTGGCTAGGGTTATATTGTGACCCCTTGGACTCCTATATATAGAAATGTGGTTTTGTCATTTGAATCATCCAAGAATTGTTCATTTATGTAATGTAAAGGAGTTTTTCCCCTTGAAGAGGCTGATTTCTAAGGCATTGATCTATCTTTTATTCTATTTTGTGAGCTGGTTTCATAATTCATTAGAAGCAGACTAGCAATCCATTAAATACAGTGGGTGAGGAAAGCACCAATGTTGCTTCCAAAGGGAGAATAGCTCATTAGAGGCGATGGTACTAACATGAACAATCAATGTTAGAACAACAATCCTAGAGTCTACAATCTACTTGAACACTCTCTGGATATCAATATTTTGTTTTGGAAAAGTGATGTAAAGGTTTTGGTCCCCAGAGTTCTTAATACAAAACCCTTACATGTTTTGTTTAAAAAATAATAATAATAATTGTAAATAATTAAAAGGTGAATAGTAGGGATTTAACCTTACTAATATTCATGAAAATATTTTTAGTAGTAGTCATGGATAAAAGGTTGAGATTTATTTCAAAAGTAGCGATGCTCTTTTTTATTTTCAATTTAATTCAAAATTTTTTATAAAATTCACATATATAAGATTTTGAGTGTGAAATTATGATATTTTGGGCATGTGGAATTCATAATTCATGATTTTCGCCCATGGTATTGTAGCAAATCTGATTTTTAAGTTAAGAATATCCATGATAAAGTTGGGGTGAATCTCCATGATTAAAAATCTCTTTACATGTTTTTTCTTTAAATCTACATATGTTTAACTAATATATTAACTATTTTCATAATTGTTTTTTCTTTAAATATACATATGTTCAACTCATGTATTAATTCTTTTCATATTAATAATAATAAAAATAGTAATAATAACTTAAAATAAGGTTATAATTTAGTCAATTTTTATGATTGTTTTAATACTTAGCAATGTGAGATATTTTCCTATATGAGTATAGAACTTTATCAACCAATTAAGTTATGTTTTTGTGTAACAAATTAGATGAATGGTATTTCTAATTAACTTTAAAACTTGAGTTTGTAATTCACTATTTATAATTATTATAATGTAAATATTAAAATTTAGTTATAATTATTTCTAGCAATTGCTTTATTTTTTAAAGATAAGTTAATTCTGGTCTACATATTAACACATCATAAATATTCATTTTTAACATTTACACTTATTATTAGGACTTTATTTTTGTAATTTGACCTAAGTTATAGTTGAGAAATGTTTTAATTTGTTTTTTAATTTATTTTAAATACTCTTCTTTAAGATTAAATTATTTTTTTAAATAACAAAATTATAATATTATTTTTTGAAATTTATAGTTTAAATATAATAAAAAACAATTTTCTTTAAATTGTAAAAATCTATAATAATAAAAATTATAATTTCAATCATTTTTCAATAACCATATTATATGGAGAATAAAAATAGTTTAGAATTTCAAACATCCAATTTCTTTTTAAAATTTTCAATTTTAACAAGTCTCCATATTCACATTCCATTAAATTTGTTTTAATTTTAGCAATTTTCCCATAACCAGATTAAATTGAGTGAGGCTATAGTTGGGAAAATATTGTGAAATATTAAGCACCTTGGAGTAAGTCACTCATTGGCTTAATGATTTTTCACTCATTCGATGAGCTTTGGAGGTTTTGAGATAGATTGCACCATGCTTTACAAATGCTAGGTTATTCCATCTTATTGTTGAAATTATTCATTTTCCGATCATCTAAATAATAAACTAATAAAAAGTAAACAATAAAAAATTAATAATAAACTAATAAAAATAGACAATAAAAAATTAATAATAAACTAATAAAAAATGAATACTCACTTAAATACCCTTATAATTTAAATGTGTTTGCATGAACCTAATATCAAAGAGATTAAATATCGCACTCAATTGTTAGATAAATATTAATATTGTTGTTGTGCAGAATTCTTTATAAATCCATTCAAATAAAGAAAAAAAATAATAGTATGATACACCTCTTTCAATATTATAATATACAATGCAATTCAATTGTATACTTCAATAACCCAAAATAAAGATCAACAACACAAAATATGGTGTATGCTTTAACAAATAAAAAACAAAATTCAATAAAGATGAACTGTAAATATATTGTTTGAACTTTAACAACGCCGCACCATGTTACTCAACAATAACATTTTTAATCCTAATTTTCCCACGGTTGACACCTAATCTTTGGGATTAGGTAAATCCATGTAAATATTGTAAATAGAAAATAAGGAGAATTAGAAGATGAAGAGACACTGGGAGATGAAACCCAAGAGTCTCTCCCTCCATGTATATATCTATGATCAATCTTAATGCAAGAACACAATTTGATTTGAGGAGTTACCTCCTGATCTTACATGGTATCAGAACCAACCCCTTTTTTTGGCTTCCTTTCTCCCCTTGTAACTCCCTCCTACCTCTATAATGCATATTTTTGCAGAACTAAAACCTCTTTCTTACAATCGACATACCTCTCCAAAGCGATCACAGCGACCAAGCTCGACATACGACATACCAAGTTTATGGACGAGCCCACGACAACCATTGTATGTGCACTTTGCTTCCCTCCTCACACCTATGAGCCCATGGCTGCGAAATCTCGGCACTTTCAAAAGACTCATCACACATCCATTTGCAAGTTTCCCTCCACCAGTGTTCTCTACAACTCATTTCCATCATAACTACTACACAATGGGTTGTCATAGCGTTGAATACTGCCAGGGTATTATAATATTCGTCAAGTGCAGAGTCAGGCTCAGTCCTGTGCGTTGAAGCTCCCGCTGATTACAAAGACAAGCCTTCCAAAATATTCTAACTACGATGAGGTCGCAAATTCACTGCTACAACCTCTGCGTGGAGTGACTTTGTCATTGTCACTGTGTCTATGTGGAAAGCCTAGTTATCAGCGGAAGTGTGGAAAGACACCTCATTGGAACGTACAAAAATCGGTCATTGGTTAATGCATAGGCCGATTTTTAATGGTATTGTTGAGCAGGCAAATCCCCTCTGCGAACAAAGGCGATCCCTCTAGACCTAGGGTGGGTCTAGCTAAAAGTGAACATGCTGGAATTTTAGATTCCTAACTTAGAAATGAAAGACTAACTGGGATATATACTCTACCTTGGTCCAACGCTTTTGTCGTGACTTGCAGCAGTGATCCTCTGATATTTGTCTTCACACGTCACGGTCCTTTAGTGATGATGTCGGTGTACCTACACAAAGATCAAGTGAACGATGACAACATACGAGCATATACTTTCACTTACATCTATTCGATTGGTCAAGGAGAATCAAACATTTTGCATATAATTACACAAAATTGGAACTAAAAAACCAGTCATGTATTTGTGATAGAGAAAAGAAGTTTACAACTTTAATGCCTTGACTTTGCAGGCATTAGGGGAATTTTGAGGTCTAAAATGGGCCTCCTAAGGAAATTATTAAATAATAGTGGAAATAATAAAATAAGATTTGATGACATTATCAAATTTTGGAGGGAAAAAAAGAAAAAACTAGTATTTTCAACTTATCTCCCAATATTTTTACTCAAATTTCGAGCGGGAGTACTCGTTGTATGCAAAATTTAAATCCTTATCCAAGGAGTACCCATGTTGCATACTTTTGATGGACCTTTCTAAACGAAAAATGAGAAATACAAGAAAAACGTGATTACAATCATGTTTTTTCATGTATTTCTCATTTTTCGCATAGTAAGGTCCATCGAAAGTATGCAACATGGGTACTCCTTGGATGAGGAATTAAAGTTTTGCATCCAAAGAGTACTCCCCCTCGAAATTTGAGTAAAAACTTTGGGAGATAAGTTGAAAATACGAGTTGAAAAAGTAGTTTTATTATTTTATTATTTTTATTATTTTTACCCTTTTAATTAAAAAGTAGTGAATCATCCACCATGGTTGACATCATCATCTTGAATCCTATTGGTTCTTATAAATTTTATTTTGGTTGTACTTTTTTCTTAGGAGACCCATTTTAGACCTCAAAATTCCCCTAATGCCTCTAGAAGCGTTCCAATGTTTAATGTTTTTCCTGGACTGATCTCTATGGTTTTGCTTTGTGTGTTTGTCATGGAATGAATAGGAAAAATGCCTTCAAACAATGTTTGTAGAGAATGGATGGTACAAGTTTCTTGAAAACACTGTGCTAGTAGTTGATCTGCAGCACTATATTGTTCATTTCTCAATTCCTCTGAAATATTAGGCTGAGAAATAAACAATTCCACCAAATCTTCATTGTTATCTTCTTGAAAATCATAGATTTGGTTAATGCTCAAAACAGAGTGAACTTCTTCTTTTTCATTATATCTGTCATCAAGCCATAGGTTATGAGCTATTGCTGGAGATTGTGCTAATGGGTATAAGGTAAGTTGTTTTCTTTTTGTCCCTCTGGAAATGGTCATGTTGCCCGATCTACACCCAATAAATGCATCAGCAGTTGCCAACCATGGCCTGCCAAGTATGATAGGATGTCCTCCTAAATTGGACTTTGGCTGGAGTACTAGAAAATCTACTGGATACTCCCAAGAGTCCACTGAAACAATTATGTCTTCCAATATCCCTTCAGGAATGACTTTGGATCTATCAGCTAATTCCAAGATAATTGGTGTTAGTTATAAGTCTCTAAGCTGTAATGTTTTCATTGTTTCCAGTGTCATAACATTGATGGAAACTCCAAGATCAGAGAAAAAAAAAAAAGGAATGGAAATATTGTGGACAGTAACTCTATGAATCCAGAGGAATTAAACACTTGTTCATTAAAACTAACCACTGACATAAAACCATTAAATTTGTGCTTGGAATAGTTTGTGAATGAACTCTTTCTTTGTAGGGATTTTCAGACATAATTCTTTGTAAGCTTTGGTGTAAATTGGAATGTCTTTTGTGCACAAAGTGAATTTCTGGGTATTCCATGTTCATCTAAAACATCAAATTGAGACAAGAGCATTGGTAATTTGCTTGGATTAATCTCTCAGGAAAAGGAGGTGGATGCATGGTTTGCATTTGTTTGTTTTGTATTTCATCATCTTGTTTGCTTGGAAGTTCATCATTCTTGTTTTCTTTTTGCTTTGTAGTTGTTGAAGGTTCTGTTTGGAGAGTTTGACCAGACCTAAGCTCAATGCTCAATGTTTTGCAGAGGCAGAATTGGGTAAGATGCTCCCTCATCTAAACTATATGCTGGTCTGTCTACTCTGTCATTTGGGTTAGCTACAGGTTGAGCAGGTATTTGAGTAGGTCTAGGAGGCTGGTTAGAAGGTATTTGTAATGGTGGTGAACTTATTGGTGGAGTAGTTATTGTGGTTGATAAACAACTGGCTATTGAGGGTATTGTTGTTGAGGTTATTGTTGATATGGCTGGGGATATTGTGAAGGAATTTGTTGTTGAGGATATGAATATCCTCTCCATCCTTGTTGTAGATAAGATTGTTGCTGCTTAGTAGACCAATTTTACCAAGACATAGGAATGTCCCAAGAATTTTGAATAGGCATTTGATAATGTGTAGGAAATTGTAAATTTGGAGTTTGAAACATACCTGGAGGTCTCATTTGCCATGGTCTTCTAGTTCCCATGAGATATAAGTTCTCCATTTCTGCATTTGCTTCCAAATTATAATTCTGCAAAACCTTCATCTTAGAACAATTAAAAATATCATGATTTTCTGTACAAAATGCACAAACCTGAACACTTTCTAAAGGACATTTCTTTAAAACATGTTTTTTTTTGCATTTTGGACAGAACATAGCCATCAATTGGTCTTCTTCTTCTTGTCTCTTCTTTGTTTTTATCATATCTATTTGATTTCCCAAGGTGCTTAATAGGTCTATTTTAAAGTCTTCAAATAGGTTGTCTATTTCAGCACTTGTAACACTTGATGTGGCAGATTTAGTGGCTTTAGATGTCATAGTTCTTTTTCCACTTCTTGCTTTACTTCTAGAATACTTTTCACACAAGTCTACAATCTCATCAAAGGGTAAATTAGAGCTATCACCTTTACCCATTAGGTTAAGGTCATCTAAATATTCTTCTCGGATACCTTTTAGGAATATTGTTCGAATAATATCAATAGACATGGTTTTATGCTTCGATTTTTGCATATTAGATACAAATATTTCCAAGTATTCTTCTAAGGTTTCATCTTCTTGTTGATTCATTCTAAAAATGTCATCTTTGGAATATTTTGATCGACAGTAAGGTTGATACTTTTTCAAGAAGATTTGCCTCATACTATTCCAATCAATCACTGCATGTTTACCTAATCCCATAAACCACCTAAGTGCTGATGCTTTTAATGTGGAAGGAAAGAGTCTATATCTGTGTGCATCATCTGTATACCCATAGGTTCGACATATTATATCAAATTCAAATAAAAATGAATCAGGGTCTTTAGATGCCATGCCATAAAAAATTTGTAATACAGATGGGGGTATATTTTTCATTTTAATTTCTTCATCATTGTTTTCTTCTTGAATGGGAAATTTAAATGTTGACTCCTCTTCCTCTCTTGGGTTTCGATTTTGATCATTTCTTTGTTTTTTTTCAAGTTCTCTTTGTCTTTGTTCAAGTTCTCTTTGTCTTCTTTCCCTGTTGCTTCTTTAATGTCAGGGTTGCGTCTTCTTCATCTTCCTTCTTCACTTTACTTGATCTCGAGTTGTACTGCTTCTTGGTGATTCTGCGGAGTTCTTCTTGACACATGATTGCCCACAAGTTGTCCCAGTCTGAGAGGTCTGCTCTGCACAAGATACTTTGGACAAAGGTTTCCCACTTATCTGTGACTGCATTGAGAGCAGTATTGACCATCACAACATCTTCCACCTTAGCACCTGTGGCAATCAACTAGTCTCTAATCGACTGTAATCTGAAGAGGAAATTTTCCATGTCTTCCCCCTTTGTCATCATGAATGACCACATCTGAGTCTCCAAAAGCATTTTCCGCTGGACAGACTTTCCCTCATATAGGGATGTTAAGGCCTTCCACATCTCATTAGTTGTTTTCTTCTCAGCTATATGTGAGACAATATGGTCCTTAATTACATCCATTATCAGCCACTTTTCATGACTCGCAACTTCATTATGCTTCCTCAGGAGATTTGCATCGGTCGGCGTGGCCAGAACTTGTTCTACATGGTCTCTTAGATGATATGCCTCTAAGACTATTAGGATTCTAGCCTTCCAAACTGAGAAGTTGGATAGGCCATCCAATCTGTCCTAATCACAAAATCCATGAGGTGCTACCTACTCAGAAATTTGTCGAAGCTCCTCTTCTCTCTGCTAGAGATCTGAATCCAAGGTCCTTGGCGAAACAGGCACCTTGTTTGGTCCAATCTGCTAATGTAGATTAGGCTTCAATTTCTTATCAATCCGAGTAGGTACACTTAGAGGTACTTATCTAAAATATATAGATCTAGAATGATTTGGTCTCCTAAATGAGAGTTTAGTGTAATAGGATTCAATACTCTTTTTGACAAGAGGTTGTTCTTTGTCTCCTTCCACACTTGAACACCTTCTTAAACAAAACAAATCTAATCTCCTACAAACAGAGTTCTTATTGTTTGTCTGAGATTCTCTAGTTCTTTTACAAGGACTAAATTCATAGAACCTCTTCCAAATCTTAAATCAACACACTTATCAATCACAATTATTCAAAAAAGAAAACAAGGTAAATAATCTTGAAATCAACCAATAGCTAAGTCCTTTTACAAGGTTCAATCATTAGACTACAAGTTGAGTTTTGCAATTATAACCATGATCATTAAGCAGAAATGATAAATGAAATAGTAAACACAACTTCAATTCGAAGACTGATGTCAATTGAATCTTCTTACAAAGACCTTTCACAAAAGACACCGACTTCTATTAACAATTCTGATTCATAAACTTGCAGCATAAGAATTAAATAGAAATTTCTACCAGATCTGATTATGCAAATGTAAATGAAAAACACAAGAAAATGTACCAAATCTGTAGTGGGGGCCCTTCACACGTTGCAAGCACACCTTAAGATAACTCAGATGAATAAAATTACTGACTGTAACAACATAGACCACTGAATCTCTGTATTAAAGTCTGAAAGCCAATTACATAAATCGAGTTTTTGAGTTTGTCACATAAAAGCTCATGTCTAGCCTTCAATGTTTTTCTTCTAACTATTTATTATCGAATTACATAACAAGAAGAGGCTATTTGTGTTCCTCAAAATCCTAACTAACTTCCCAAAGGAGTCGAATTAGTTCAAATCCCTTTTTACAAGAAAAATATAAAATATGTTCATTAATTGCTTAGGATTTTCTGCTAAAATAGCTGAAGTTGACCAACGTTGACCAACCACCTATGGACTTCGAATCTGGAGGTGGATAGATTTTTCACCATCCTTCTACATTCAGGAATAGACTCTCAGTCCTTGATTTGGCCAACCTATCATGCAACGTGTCAAAACGTGAAGCCATTACAGGAAATTACGAAAACCTGTAATTTTCTGAAAAATCCTAGTTTTAACACAAAAATTCCTAAAATCAATTCCAATGTAAAAATAATAATAATGGCATTACATTAATCAGTTTCAAAGGAATATGAGGGATTTATGAAGGTTAAATGAGAAAATATGATGGATAAAATAAAGTTTTTAGGTGAAAGGATGAGTCATGAAATGGTACCAACATCTCCTCCAAACACAAGACTTTGCATGTCCTCATGCTAACCTGTCAGACTTCTTTTCTTGTTGCTTCTACTACCTGCAGTAAAACATCTATTTTCATCTGAGTTTGATATTCAGTCTTCAAGATTTGGTATTTGGCCTTGATAGCTTTCTTCTGCCTATACCATTTGCTAGCCCATCTACAGATTTCAATTTTGTTGGTTTTGAGTTTTTTTACTTTTCTTTTCAGTTTTTCATTTTCATCTTGAATTTTCTTACTTTATATTCTCAATGCCTCATTTTCTCTTTTCACAACTCTTTCCAACATTTCTGATTCCATAAGCTCTTGTTGCAAATCTTGAATTTGCCTTTCTAGTTGCTTCTGCTTTTTGTTTGAGAGTTTTTGCTCCTTTGGTTCTTCCTCCTTGCTTTTGATTTCTAGTTCTTGTGTATTGTCATCTTGGGCTTGTTGTAGGTTATCATTGTCCTGAACTGTCTTGCCTTTAGTCCTTCTAGATTTCCTTGTATAAGTGGTGAAAATTTTATCCTTTTCAGTTGTTTTGGCTTCCTCCTTTCTCATTTTTCTTTTTCTTATACTGCTGCTAGGTAGAGCAAAAGTGTTTGATCTGTATTCTGGAGTTTCATCATCTATTTCAATTACATCAACCATCAATTCTGTATCTTGCTCTTTCTTTTTTTCTTCATTAATTTTAATTTCATTAGAGATCAAAAATCTCTTCCATGACATCCCTGTCTTCTGTGGTTCAAATTCAATCAAAAATTTTATCAATCCAAAATGATACAGGCTTCTATCCATATTACTTCTTTATTTCTGTATGGTTTTAGAGATTTTAGTTAAACTTTGTAGAAGAAAATATGGAAGGCTTATAATACATTCTCCCTTCAAATGCAATAGCATTTTGATGTGATAAAGATACACTATGCTATATCTGCCTTAACATGTAATAAAATTTTGAAGTACATAAACCATTTCATCCCAAGGATGAACAAGCTAACTTTTGGAAACTCCAATTTTCCAATTAAACGAGGACACTCTGGATCTAGATACAAACTGTGTCCATGATTTCTCCTTGAATTGCTTAGTTTTGAAATATTTTTCACCCTTTGGACTGATGCCTATGGTTTGAACAATAGTATCCTCTGAAACCCTGAATGAAAGATTCCCTACTGTGGCTATTTCTCCATTAAAGGAAGATGCAAATTTCCTAGTAATTTCTTCATTATGTCCATTAAATTTCTCTAAAAATGTCAGCCACTGTTTATCTCTTAAAATTTTAACACACTCTGCATTTATTTTCGAACTATCAAACCTCTCTGGTTCTGCCTTATACGCCATCAAATTCCTTTGTTCTAATACCCTGTCTTCTTATGCTCTATTTAAAAAAAAAAAATTAGCCAGGGTATTTAACAGTTACGTGGTTTATTGCATTCCTCCTAGAGTTTTCTGAGCTGACCTCCACGTGTTTGTATATGCTATGGTTGCTAAATCTTCTCCTTTGTCCGAGCAAGGTATCCCGATAGCTCTGTCTTCGAACTATATTCTCGGTAACTTCTCTAATTTTAAACTACATAACCCTTTCAACGAACTTGAAAACTCAATTTAAATTATACCGACCTCTGTGCATGGAAAAATCTCAAAGTCTGCGCTTGTGTCATGGAATGATGTTGATGTGGTTGATATGGTCGTGGTTGCAGAGGATGGACTGAAATGAAATGGTTGCTGGCTACGAAGGACAGAATGGAATGATATGGCTGTAGAGCTATGGTTTTGTACTGGCTGTCAGTTCGTGCAGAATAGACTTGTAGATTTGAGGTTTTTTTTTTTTAAATTAAGGTTTTAAAAGGGTTAAGGGGGTATAGATATAGGCTAAGGGTTTAGGACTTTTTAAGAGTAGTGGTGAGGGGTTAAAGGCGTATAGATATAGACAATAGGTTTGAGGGTTTAGGAAACTTTAGTTCATGCAGAATATGTTTGAGGTTTAAAATGAAGGTTGTAATAGGGGTTAAGGGAGTATTAGATGTAAGCTATAGAATGTAGGCTATAGATATAGGCTATGATTTTTTAAGAGTAGTGGCATAGGTTAGAAGTATAGGTTATAGGAGAATTTTATGAAACTGATGTCAATAACTAACCATAAATTAATTATTTTAAAATTGAAATTAACATAGAAATTGAAGTATTAAAACAAGAATTCATACAGTCCTTTACTGGTTCTTCTTTTGTAATCTCCCTTTGACTAGTTGACTTTGTGCAGGGATAATGTAGTCTTCTAAACAGGTCTCTCTCTGGAAATGAGCATGCAATAAGTCCCTCTGATATTTCTTGTTGAAATTTGACTTGTTTAATCTTGCAGACATGTTGATGCAGCCTTTGACTTGCTTGGTTTTGTAGGCATGTTGATGCAGCCTTTGCCTTGCTTAGTTTTGTGGACATGTTGATGCAGCCTTATGTGATTTTGCCAACATGTTGATGTGATCTTGCTTGAACAGGTCCCTCTGCCATTTCTTTATAAAACTTTGATAATCTTTTGATGATGCACAGGTCCTTCTACTGATCTGAATTAGAACAACTCCTTCTTTGAACAATCAATCAATTAAATAAAACAAATCCCTTGCTTAATGAAATTTTGGAAATGGGGAAATGAAAGAAAATATGAAAAATTCAATTTTTCCTTCTCCCCTACTTATTCATTGACTTGTCCTCAAGTCATTATCTAGAATTGGCAAGTGTAAATGAATTTGAGAGAAATGAAAAAAAATGAATTCTTACCGGCCAATTTTTTGGTTTTCCTGTAAGAATTCTAGTTTAGATTGTGCCAGACTCTGGTTTTCACATCTAAACTTTTATTTTGTTTGATTTTTTTATTGGTTTTTTTTTTATATATTTAAAAAAAAATTTAAAAAAAATTGAAGAAAAATAGAAATGATTATGGTAAAGATATCACAGCTAATTACTGTATTATCTCAACCTCCTTCTGCTATGTCACTGTCTGAATGAAATCTTCTTTGCTTATAGGCTTGTGACAAAGCTTCAGCCTATGTCTATTTACTATAAATGTTCTTCCTTCTTGGTCAATGGTGCTAAGTTTTACTGATCCATTTTCAAAGACCTGAACAATTTCATAAGGTCCCATCCAGTGTGTTGTAAACTTGGCCTTATAATCTTTAAATTTTGAATCAAATAGTAAATCCCAGTCACCTTCTTGAAATTGTTTCTTCTTGATGTGTGTGTCATGCCATTTCTTCCTTTGTTTTTGCATAAGTATTGTTCTTTCTAATGCCTGCTGTCTCATTTCATCCAATTGATTCAATTGCATGATCATTTCTTTTTGAGCCTCATTAAGATCAATGTCTAAATCTGCAGCCAATTTGTAAGTGTGTATTTGAAATTCAATAGGCAACATTACCTCTTTACCATACACCAGCACCCTGTGGTATCTTTCCATGTGATTCTGTAAGCCCAGAGAGCATCCTTGAGCTTATTCTCCCAGTCATTTTTATTCATTGCCACTGTTTTGGTGATGATTCCTTCCAGAGTTTTGTTTGTAGACTCCACCTGGCCATTGGCCTGTAGATGGTAGGGTGTACTCCTCCTATGCTTGATTTTTTACTTTTCAGTGATGTCCTGAACCAATCTTGAAGTAAATTGGGTACCTTGGTCTATTACTATTTCTCTATGCACTCCATATCTGACAAATATTTCTTCAAAAAGGAAATTGACCACTGTTTGCTTAGTTGCCCTGACAAGTGCCTTTGCTTCAGCCCATTTAGGTACATAGTCAGTACATACTAAGATGTACTTTTTACCCTTACAAGGTGGATTAATGGGTCCAAAAAAATCTAGAGCCCATTTTTCAAATGGCTCTAGATGTACTTGAAGTTGTAGTGGCATCTGATCTGAGGCAGTTGGTCTGCCCATGCGTTGGCAACTGTCACAACTTCTTACATATTTCTTTGAATCTTTGAAAATTGATGGCCAATAATAACCAAGACTGAGGATTTTGAATGTTGTTCTTTTAGCTGCAAAATGGCCACCACAAGGTTCATCATGGCAAGATTTTAATATATCAAGAATTGCATCATCTCTTATGCATCTCCTAATAATCATGTCATAACCAGTATAAAACAAGTCTCCATTAACCCATGAGTATTTGACACTTTGCTTGATTAGTGTTTTCTTCTCCTTTGAACTGAAGGATGGAGGTATCTTTCCTGTTGTGAGATAATTAGCTAAATCAGCATACCATGGATTCAATATTGAAATTACAAATAAATGTTCATCAGGAAAAGAATCTTCAACTGGAACAACTTCACCTGGATTCTGGAGTCTAGAAAAGAAGTCTGCGACCTGATTTTCTTTACCTGGTTTGTTCAGCACTGTAACATTAAATTCTTGTAATAATAGTAACCATATGCTAACTCTACCATTAGTTATGGGTTTATTCATGAAGTACCTAATGGTAGAGTGATCAGTATGAATAAAGACTTCATAACCAGTTATATAATGACAAAATTTGTTCACAGCATGTATAATTGCAAGAATTTCTTTCTCAGTTACTGTGTAGTTGAATTCTGCAGGTGTTAGATTCTTACTGATGAAATAAATGGCATAACTTAAAGATTCTTCTTTTTGTCCTAATGAAGCACCTATTGTTGTATGAGATGCATCAGTGGTGATGTGGAAAGGTAGATTCCAATTAGGTCCTTTTAGAACTGGAGTAGTGGATAATTTCATTTAACATCATATAACATTTTTCATTACTTAGGTATAAATTGGCTTCTATAAATCTTTTCAGAACTTTCTCAAGGTTTTGCAATGAATGATCAAAAGAGTTACCATATACTGAAAAGTCATCCATATGTACTTCAACACAATCATGAACTAGATAAGCAAAAATAGCTAATACTGCTCTCTGAAATGTTGCTGGAGCATTACACAATCCGAATAGTAAAACATTGTAAGCATATGTGCCGCAGGGGCAAGTAAAAGTTGTTTTGTCCTGGTCCTCTAAAGCTATTCTAATCTGATTATAACCACTAAAACCATCAAGGAAAGAAAATGATGATTTCCCAACTAATGTGTCCAAAACTTGGTCAATAAATGGCAATTGAAAATAGTCTTTAGGGGTTGCCTTATTGAGCTCTCTGTAATCAACACAGATTCTCCACTTACCATTTTTCTTGTGTACTATCACTAATGGAGATACCCACTGGCTATCAGAGATGGGGTAAATGAAATTGACCTTCAGTAACTTTTTCAATTCATCTCTTACAATTTCCTAAAGCATAGGGTTCATCCTTCTTTGTGGCTGCCTCACTGGTCTTATATTAGTGTCTGTATAAATGTGGTGAGTGTAAGTTTCTAGGTGAATTCCCTGTATATCAGTATAGTCCCAAGAAAATGCTTTTTGGTATTTTGTCAATAATTCAATCAACTTTTGTTCATGAGATGAGTCTAGAAGCGTTCCAATGTTTAATGTTTTTCCTGCACTGATCTCTATGGTTTTGCTTTGTGTGTTTGTCATGGAATGAATAGGAAAAATGTCTTCAAACAATGTTTGTAGAGAATGGATGGTACAAGTTTCTTGAAAACACTGTGCTATTCGTTGATTTGCAGCACTATATTTTTCATTTCTCAATTCCTCTGAAATATTAGGCTGAGAAATAAACAATTCCACCAAATCTTCACTGTTATCTTCTTGAAAATCATAGATTTGGTTAATGCTCAAAACAGAGTGAACTTCTTCTTTGTCATTATATCTGTCATCAAGCCATAGGTTATGAGCTATTGCTGGAGATTGTGCTAATGGGTATAAGGTAAGTTGTTTTCTTGCTGTCCCTATAGAAATGGTCATGTTGCCCGATCTACACCCAATAAATGCATCAGCAGTTGCCAACCATGGCCTGCCAAGTATGATAGGATGTCCTCCTAAATTGGACTTTGGCTGGAGTACTAGAAAATCTACTAGATACTCCCAAGAGTCCACTAAAACAATTATGTCTTCCAATATCCTTTCAGGAATGAATTTGGATCTATCAGCTAATTCCAAGATAATTGGTGTTAATTATAAGTCTGTGAGCTGTAATGTTTTCATTGTTTCCAGTGTCATAACATTGATGGCAACTCCAAGATCAATCAAGGTATTTGGAATGGAAATGTTGTTAATTATTGTGGTAACTCTAGGCATACCAGGGTCAACATACTTGTTCATTGAAATAACATTTGACATAAGGCCAGCTAAATTTCCAATGACATGAATAGTTTGTGAATCAAATCTTTTCTTTGTAAGCTTTTTAAGACATAATTCTTTAATAGCTTTGGTGTAAATTGGAATGTATTTTATTGCCTGAAGTAGTGGAATTTTCACATAGACATTCATTCATCTAGAACATCAAATTGAGGCAAAGGCATTGGTAATTTTGCTTGGATTAATCTCTCAGGAAAAGGAGGTGGATGCATGGTTTGCATTTGTTTGTTTTGTATTTCATCATCTTGTTTGCTTGGAAGTTCATCGTTCTTGCTTTATTTTTGCTTTGTAGTTGCTGAAGGTTCTGTTTGGAGAGTTCGACCAGACCTAAGCTCAATGCTCAATGTTTTGTAGAGGTAGAATTGGGTAAGATGTTCCCTCATCTAAACTATATGCTGGTCTGTCTACTCTGTCATTTGGGTTAGCTACAGGTTGAGCAGGTATTTGAGTAGGTCTAGGAGGCTGGTTAGAAGGTAGTTGTAATGGTGGTGAACTTATTGGTGGAGTAGTTATTGTGGTTGATAAACCACTGGTTGTTGAGGGTATTGCTGATATGGTCGGGGATATCGTGAAAGAATTTGTTGTTGAGGATATGAATATCCTCTCCATCCTTGTTGTAGATAAGATTTTTGCTGCTGATTAGACCAATTTTACCAAGACATAGGAATGTCCCAAGAATTTTGAATAGGCATTTGATAATGTTCAAGAAATTGTAAATTTGGAGTTTGAAACATACCTGGAGGTCTCATTTGCCATGGTCTTCTAGCTCCCATGAGATATAAGTTCTCCATTTCTGCATTTGCTTCCAAATTATAATTCTGCAAAACCTTCATCTTAGAACAATTAAAAATATCATGATTTTCTATACAAAATGCACAAACCTGAACACTTTCTAAAGGACATTTCTTTAAAACATGTTTTTTTCTGCATTTTGGACAGAACACAGCCATCAATTGGTCTTCTTCTTCTTGTCTCTTCTTTGTTTTTATCATATCTATTTGATTTCCCAAGGTGCTTAATAGGTCTATTTTAAAGTCTTCAAATAGGTTTCCTATTTCAGCACTTGTAACACTTGATGTGGCAGATTTAGTGGCTTTATATGTCATAGTTCTTTTTCCACTTCTTTCTTTACTTCTAGAATACTTTTCACACAAGTCTGCAATCTCATCAAAGGGTAAATTAGAGATATCACCTTTACCCATTAGGTTAAGGTCATCTAAATATTCTTCTCAAATACCTTTTAGGAATATTGTTCGAATAATATCAATAGACATGGTTCTATGCTTCGATTTTTGCATATTAGATACAAATCTTTCCAAGTATTCTTCTAAGGTTTCATCTTCTTGTTGATTCATTCTAAAAATGTCATCTTTGGAATATTTTGATCGACAGTAAGGTTGATACTTTTTCAAGAAGATTTGCCTCATACTATTCCAATCAGTCACTACATGTTCACCTAATCCCATAAACCACCTAAGTGTTGATGCTTTTAATGTGCATCATCTGTATACCCATAGGTTCGACATACTATATCAAATTCAAATAAAAATGAATCAGGGTCTTTAGATGCCATGCCATAAAAAATTTGTAATACAGATGGGGGTATATTTTTCATTTTAATTTCTTCATCATTGTTTTCTTCTTGAATGGGAAATTTAAATGTTGACTCCTCTTCCTCTTTTGGGTTTCGATTTTGATCATTTCTTTGTTTTTGTTCAAGTTCTCTTTGGCTTTGTTCAAGTTCTCTTTGTCTTCTCCTTTCTTCCTGTTGTCTCTCATATTCTGTCATTTTTTTGCAGTAAGTCCTCTTGCTGATTCTCCTCCTTCCTCAGCCATTTTGGTATATTGTTCTTCTAATTTCTCTTCCTCTTGAAGTTTTTCGAGGTCAATTTGTTCAAGAAGAGGTTGTTGGGTTCTTTTACCACTCTCTCTTACTATAGAAGATTCAGGTATATGTTTTCTCTTTGCTTCATAAGCTAAAAGGATTTGTCTTTCAATAAGAGTAAGTCTCTGGCCTGATTTTTGTTTTTCTTCAAGTTCTTCTACAGTAAATTTTCCAGTTGGTGTTGTAAATTCAACCTTCTTTAAAGTTTTTGCTCCCAATGGTGGGTCAGTTTTTGGATGGGGGGTTTTTAGAAATCTGTCTTTTTCATCCCTAAGTCTAGACATAAGGAATCATGGCTTAACAAAATGAAGAATTGAAACTAAATCTATGTTTTTTTTTTTTTTTTAAAGAAAAATCTTTCTAGTTGCACCTCCCCGGCAACGGCACCAAAATGTTTG